>JAODAL010014112.1:0-88606 GCA_025379985.1 Phyllomedusa bahiana
TCTCCACGCAAACCGCAAGTTGCGGCCACACATCCAGTTTGGCTGCCCAGTAGTTCAGCGGATCTTCTAACTGGGGTGGCAAAATGCTGTCCAAGTAGGCCACCACCTGTTGGTTCAGGGTCTGCTCCAGGTCTTGCTGCTGCTGCTAGCGATGGCCCTCCTCTCTAGGCAGGTGAAGGAAGCTGCTCATCAGTGACTCCAGGCTTAGGTTGCTGCTGATGGAGCTGGTACTGCTCCTACCCCCCCACCTTCCCCCAGCAGCCGCGGCAGTAGTACGTGAGCGCGGAAGAACCCCCGGGCAGACCTGTCAGAGGAGGAACGATGCCGCACATAGGCAGCGACCAACTGACAACGGAGGATTTCCATGTAGTATTTGAGTTTGGCCTCCCACTCAAGAGCTGGGAAAAAGGCTCCCATTTTGGACCAGTAGCGAGGGTCCAATAGGGTGGAGAGCCAGAAGTCATCCCTCTGCCGGATGCTGACTTTTCGGCTGTCACTAGCCAGGCAAATCAGCATGCTGCAGGCCATCTTCCCAAGTGACTCCGAGGGGCTCCCTGCCTCCATCTCCACTGTATACTGCCACGGTGCTTGCAGGTCATCTGCCTAGTCCCTCATCTCCATCTACCTCCTCCAGCTGCTCCTGCTCCTTCTCTCTTGTCACCTGGGTAGAAAATCCACTCTTTTCACCAGACAATGCTTCTGCTCCAATGTCCTCCTCCTCCTCCTCCATTTCAGTCCCCACCGGACTCATTGCGCGAGATGTAGTTGCCATGTCTCCAGTCCCCTGCCCAGACAGATTTTTCAGCATCTGTTCCAGGACATGAAGCGGTGGAATGATGTTATTCATCCCGTAGTCCTGGCAACTGACAAATAACGTGGTCTCCTCGAATGGCCTCAACAAACGGCAGGTGTCACGCATGAGCTGCCACTGGCTGACATCAAAGTTACACAGGGGAGTACTCCTGTCCGCCTGATCATCAAAAAATCGTTAATGGCCTTTCTCTGTTCATACAGTCGGTCCAACATGTGCAGGATGGAATTCCAATGGGTGGAAACATCGCATATCAGAGTGTGTTGGGGAGGCCGTTCTGCCGCTACAACTCGAGGAGGGTGTTCCTGGCTTTGTAGGAATGGATAAAGTGCATGCACAGTTTCCTGGCCATTTTCAGAATCTTCTGAAGATCGGTGGAAAACTTCAGGAACCTTTTCACAACCAGATTGAACACGTGCCCCATGCAGGGCGCATGTACCATCCCTCCTCGGTGCAGCGCGGACACCAAGTTCCTTCCATTGTCCGTCACCATGGTTCCGATTAGCAGTTGGCACGGAGAAAGCCATACATCGATTTCTTGCTGCATGACGCGGAGCAGTTCCTCCCCTGTGTGACTTCGTTCACCGAGGCAAGCCAGGTGTAGAACTGCGTGACACCACTGTGCCCTACACATGTGGTATGATGAAGCAGTACTTGTGGAGGGTGAGATGGTGGTGGTGGTGGAGGAGGAGGAGGCGGACATTGGCGCAGGAGCCGCAGTTTGACAACGTGAAGGAGAAAGCGGCGCCTCCTGTCCAAGTTGTTGGTGTGCCTGGGCCGGAAGCACATTCACCCAGTGGGCCGTAAAGGACATGTACTGGCCCTGACCGTAGTTACAGCTCCAGACGTCCGCGCTGCCGTGTACCTTGGAACAAACCGATAAGCTCAAGGACTGGCCCTCCTTCTGTTCTACATATTTATGAAGTGCTGGTACAGCCTTTTTGGAAAAGAAATTACGGCTTGGAACTCTCCATCTCGGCTCGGCACAAGCCATTAGTTCTCTGAATGGTGCAGAGTCCACCATTTGGAAAGGGAGGACTGCAGTCCCAAAACAACTTGGACAGGAGCACGGTCAGCTGCTGCACCTTAGGATGGTTGGACGCATACTGTTGTCTCTTTGCAATCGCCTCACTGAATGACTGCTGGCGCCATGAGTAGCGAGGAGCAGGAGCATCTGGACTGGGAGATGTTGTCAAAGAGAAACAGCTCCCTTCTGCAGAGGTGGTGGAGCCTTGACTGGCTGCAATGGCATGCGTGCCACTGGGCACTGCTGCTGCTGTTGCTGCGGCGGCAGGATGGACCACCACATCTGAGCCACGTTTCTCCCAGGCCACCGTGGTGATCTCATTTTTTACCGGGGCCGGGGGTCCCAACGTTACTCCCCCACGCTTCATTTTTTGCCTCCAGATTCTACATAACCCTATTCCCCCCCTCCGGGTCTTAGCAAAGAACTGAAAACACCGGCAGTATGGGTTTTTCCCACCAACCTCCCACGAGGACTAACTCCCGCGCTGCCTCGCTAGCCCCTTGCCAACTTTGTTGGCCCTGTGAAGCGGGTTTTTTACCCCGTGGCCGTTGGGCTCCCACCCACACTGCCACCCTGCTATCAGGGCCAAAACCCACTGCTGGCTGCCCGCTCCGACGCGCAAGCTACGCCCTCTTTTCCCCTGACAATAACCCCTTCCCTCACCCGGGCCCCCAAAAGTCGGTACATATCATCATTTGTTTTTTCATTTTCACTCTGTCCTCATCCCCGTCTTGGATGCATACTACCCCCAACATCCCTCCCATCCATCTCAGACTATATTTTGCCGCCTACTGCAAGAAGCGGGGGGTATCCCCCCTTTTCTTCGTTGCCAAGTACTGCTGTGCCTCCTCAAATTGTTTCTCCTCCTATTAGTGGCGCTGAGCCAGACCACATAGTAATCTCTATCGAGGAACCCGGGATGGGAAAAGGGGGCATTGGGGACAGGTGGGGGCCGCGACCTGCTCCCGGAATGCCAACAAATTTTTTCGACTTCCCACCACCTTGGCTGGGGTTTTCAATGTATCGGGGAGAAGGGATACCAAGTCAACCAATCAAAACCATTGGGTTGCTGAACAACCACCCCCCGCTAGTGACGCGCAGTTGTGCCTCACCGAGTGCCCCCTCTGCGACGTCCCCTTGCGTACTGCACCGGGGCCGGGAAATTTTTGGCCCTCTCCCACTCGCAGGTAAGGCCTGCCCCCTCTCGTTGAATACTGTTTTTTCTAAAATGACAGACACTTTTTGTAAAGAACTTTATAGAAAATACACCCCCTGTTTTTGACCCCAAATGAACCCAAAAAGAAAGCTTGGTAACCCTTGGATATAAATTGCGCCCACAAATGGGGAGGAAAAATTGACTTTATTGCCGTTTTAAAAAATCCCGTGTATTTTACTGAATATAAAAAAACAAAACAGCTTAATAAAACCCTTGGATATGAATTTTGCACAGAAATTTTTCTGTGCCGGGGAAAAACAAAGTTTTTTTTTACTGAACAACTGAAAACAACGCTTTTAAAATTTAACCCCGGGTGTAAATTGCGCAAAAGAATTTACAACCAAAAATACAACTTTTTGCGGTTACAAAGGCGTGTTTTTACCTACACAAAAAGAGTAAAACTTAAAAAACCTTCGCTTGTGAATTTTGCTACGGGAAAAAAAATTTTTTTTTTCGGGAAATAATGTTTTCTTTTGCACCACAGGCCCAAACAACCTTTAAAAAACCCCCGGGTGTAAATTTCGCAAAAGAATTGAGCAACCAAAAAGTAGACTTTTTAGCGGTTACAATGGGGTGTTTTTCTATGCATACAAAAGGGAAAACTTTTTAATTAACCTTCGTTGTGAATTATGCTAAGGTAAAATGTATTTTTTGCGTGAAATAACGTTTTCTTTTAGTCACTAAGCAGAGAACAAGGCTTAAAATTTAAACCCCTATTAAATTGCGCAAAAGAAAAGAGCAACCAAAACTACGACTTGGAGCGTGTTACAATGAGTGTTTTCTACGCTACACAACAAAAAAAATTTAATTAACGTTTGTTTAATTTTGCTACAGGGGAAAAATTTTTTTTGCCGGGAAATAAACGTTTTCTTTTTTCACCACAGCAGCAAAAAAACCTTTAAATTTAACCCCTGGATGTAATTTCGCAAAAAGAATTTAGCAAACCAAAAACACGACTTTGTAGCGTGTTTCAAGGGGTGTTTCTACGCTACACAACAAGGAAAACTTTTAATTAACCTTTTGCTTTTTGAATTTTGCACAGGAAAAAATGATTTTTTGGGGTGAAATAAAAGTTTTCTTTTAGTCACCCCCAGCAGAAACAACGCTTAATTAACCCCGGATGAAAATGCCAAAATAATTGAGCGCCAAAAATTAAGTGGTTTTTGTATTTTAAAAACGCTGTTTTTTTAAATGAAAACAACAGGAAAAACTTAGATCACCCTTGGATATTCAATGTGCTGTGAGCAATAGCATTTTAATATACAACCCCCGGCCCCCTTTATTAGGACACCATGCATAACGGGTTGGACCCCTTTTGCCCCAAACTGCCTCAATTTTTTCGTGGCATAGATTCAACAAGGGTTTTTGCAACGACCAATTGGTACCAAGGCCCAAAAGAGTCCAAAAAAAATTTTCCCCACCCATGAACCACCACCACCCCCCTGAACCGTTGAAACAAGCGGGATGGACCCAGTTTCATTTTTTTGACCCCAAAAATTGACCCTACCATCCAAATGTCGCAGCAGAAATCGGACCTCAACCGGGGAACTTTTTCCAATTTTTATGTCCAATTTCAGGGCTTGGGCAAATTGGACCCTCAGTTTCCTGTTTTACGAAAGGAGGGGCACCCCGGTGTGGTCTTCCTCTGTACCCCATCTCCTCAAAGTTCGCCGTACTGTGCTTCAGGATGCTCTTCTCCCCTCCCTTTGGGTTTTAAAAGGGGGCTTTTTTGATCACTGTTGCCTTTCTTCACTCGAACCAGTTCCCCCTTTTCCCTTTTGCCCCGGGGATAACAAGCATTTCCCCCACAGGACCCCGCCACGGAATTTTTTTTTTTTCGGCCCATTCCTGTAAACCCAAGATGGTTGGCGTGAAAATCCCAGAGATCAGCAGTTTCTGAAATCCCAAACCCAGCCTTCGGGCACCAACAACCTGCACGTTCCAAAAGGCACTCAAATTTTACCTTTTTTCCCCCAAATGATCCGGTTTAACTGCAGGAATTGTTTTACCATTCTCATCCCAAATCCTGGTTGGGCCCCATGTGATTGGCTGATTAGAAATTAATGTTAACGGCATTGGCAGGTGTACCTAAAAAAGTGGCCGGGGAGTGTATAGCAGCTGCACTGGACACACTGGATTTAATCCAACCCACAAAAAAAAAAATAAAATTTTAAAAGAAACAGCTCTGGAAAAGATGGGAACACCCCAAAAATCCTGTAAAAAAATTATTCTTTTGTATCAGCATTAAACCCCGGCAGCACCTTCCCTGATCAGTACGTGAGAGCGGTATAGCTCCCACTCGCGCCCGACTTATATAGTCGGTGGGCGTCACAGAATCCCGCCGGGCTTGTTGTTCCCTCTCTGCCATGTCACAGGGTAGCCCTTTTTCCTCCCAAGTTTTTTTGCCCCATGTAACGCCCTGTGCTCGCGCCATTTTTTTCAATCAAAAAAACCACTTTTTTCCCCCCAAAATACCCCAAAATTTTACTTCATTCAGAACTTGAAGTTTTCCTGAAATTCTAAACGAATTCCACTTCGTTAGAATCAATTCGCCCATCTCTACCTACAGTGTTTTTATTAGATATGTGTTTGGGTACGTTTTTCAGACCCCAAACAGACCCAAACATGTATTTAACAAAGTTCCTGTGTTATTACATTAGTTTCAATGTAGAACATGTATCGCCATTCGGACGATACGTGTTTTACATACGTCTTTGTGATGTGTTTATCCGATCCGGTCAAAGAATTGACATGTCAATTCTGTATCTGTTTTAGACATCACAAGCCCTATTTAAATCTATAGGGTATGTTTTTACAATCCAGAAGATGTATCCAAACACATACCACACTTTGGGTATGTGTTTGGATACATTTTACGCAACATGTTTTTTGGATTGAAAAACGTATTGCAAAACACTGTGTGACCATACCCTTACTCATTGCTGTGAGTAAGGGACCTTTGAACCTGAAACGCATCTGTCAGTTACAGCTGGGAATGCTGACTGGAATGGATGTCACTTTTCCCTGTAGGTTATGCCTTTCCCTCTCTTTTAATGTTTTGAGTAATAAAGAGCAAAGAAAACTTTTTAAACAAATTTGAGTTCCATTGCACTCCTCTCTCATGAGAAGCTGGTGTTCTTTGTTTGTGCTGGTCTTCAGATGTATGAGTCTCATGAAACTTAATTACCTATTGTATGAAAGAAAACTCTGATCACCAACTTCTCAGTAAGTTCAGAAACTTCAAAGTTACATAAATTGAAAACAAGAACTACACAACCTTGAATATGAAGACAGTGCTACAGTTATAGAAGTAAAGAACAAATAAAATAGCGTCCCCTTAGGCCTACTTGGTCTAGAATATATGTGTTTATACTTTAACACCAGGGTGGTACTGGGAAGTCTTGCTAATGCTCTTCCAACCAATGTCGGACATTTCACATTTTGTGACTTGTTCCATTGTGTTGCTTGAAGATCCTATCCGTCCCAGGGATGACATTTAGCCTGTATGGGTGTACATTAGAGATGGGCGAATTTCTCAAAAATTCGGTCACTTCGCCGAATTTTCCGACAAAATTCGTTTCGGTCCAGAATCTACTTACGGCACGAATCCGTAAAAACGCTATTTACCAGGCTAGCCCAGAGCTGCAGGGTTGCTGTAAAACGTTGTGCCATGGCTTAAAATTGCAGAGGGACTTGGTTTGGTCTTCATACAATGTGTGTTTTAGTATGACACGCACATGTCTGCCGCCGCTCTTTGAAATCGCACTCACTATAAAATGCCTGGGCACTTATGGGGGCCATAACTGACCAAAACTGAAGCAGGAACGTGCCATGATAAAGTCCATGCGTGCAAAGCTGGAAAACAAAACAAACTGAGAGCTCAGGTGGCAACATTAGATCGGAAGATGTGTGGAGGTACGGCGGGCGCCACAGCAGCATGAGGTCAGACCCCCCCCCCCCCCCCTCCCAGTGGAACAATACATTTCGAAGTGGCAAAACAGTACCAGGCCGACAGAGTGGACAATGAAACAGTGTGGAGGTCACCGGTGGCAAGCAGGCATGACGGTCAGAAGCTGGCACAATGACAAAATTCTGGAGATGGCAAAAAAGGAATAGGCCAAAAGTAGTGGTACATTGACACAGGGTGGAGGGCTCGAGCTGGAGCAACAGCACATGCATAAGGTCAGACAGTGGCACAATGTCACAGTGTGGAGGGCACGGCCAGCAGGCCACACAGCAGCATGAGGTCAGACAAGAGGCACAAATGACAAATTTCTGGAGGTGCAAAAACAGGTACGTAGGCCACAGTGTGGAGGGCACGGCTGACGACACTGGCAGCTGCATGAGGTTCAGACAGGGCACAATGACACCAGTGTGGACGGGCACGGAAAGGAAGTTCACCGCAAGCAGCATGAGGTCAGAGAGTGGCACAATGACATTCTGAAGGTGGCAATTTAGTATTACGGCCACTGAGCGGCAAATGACTGAGAGCGGGGGTCACGGCCGGCACGCAAGGCATGAGGTCAGGCAGGGCACAATGACAGAGAGTGGACGGTGATGACAGGAGGCAACAGCATGAGGTCAGAGTGTGGCCATGACATTCTGGAGGTGGCAAAAAACATTACCAGGCCCGCAGAGTCGGCACAATGACACAGAGTAGGATGTCCCGGCAACAGCAACAGCGCAGCAGCATGGCAATAGTGGGGCACAATGACAGAGTGTAGAGGTGCGCGATGCAATACCAGTCCCTGTAGCGGCCGTGGTAGGCAGATGAGAAAACTATCTGCAGATGTGTGGCATCAGGGCGGGTGGCGGCATCAGAATACGCGTGGCTGAGGCAGGTAGTTTGAACCCAGACTGACGCCTAAGGGCATTTGTGCTGTGAAATTCCTGGCCGATCCAACGACTGATTCATCTTGACAAAGGTCAGGTCGTTTACATTTTCCCGTGACCAAGCGGGTTCTCCTTGGGGTAACGAGGCCCCCCGCGCCACCTGATACACCGACTCTGATGCCACACTACTGGCGGGCAGGATCAAGTTTCCACTGCAATCTCAGGCACACAGTTGCGGGGCCACACATCCAGTTTGGCTGCCCAGTAGTCCAGCGGATCTTCTAACTGGGGTGGCAGAGTGACTCTGTCCAAGTAGGCCACAAACCTGTTGGTTCAGGGATGGCTCCATGTCCTGGCTGCTGCTGCTGTGCTGGGTGACTGCCCTCCATCACTAGGCGGGGTGAAGGTAGTGCTCGATTAGTGATCCTGACATTAGGTTTACTGCTGATGGTCGCTGGTAATGCCCTACCCACCCACATTCCCCCAGCAGACAGCGGCAGTAGTACGTGAGCGCTGCGGATCTCCCCCGGTCAGATATCCTGATCAGAGGAGGACGATGCCCGCAAATTAGGCAGCGCGCCAACTGAGTACGCGAGGATCTTCCTATAGTATTTGTGTTTGTCTTCCTTCAATAGCTGGGAAAAAGGCTCCCATTTTGGACCGGTAGCGAGGGGTCCAATAGGGTGAGAGCAGACGTCATCCCTCTGCCGGATGCTGACTATTCGGCTGTCGCTATGCCAGGTCAAATAAGCTTGCTGCGGGACATCTGCCACAAGTGACTCTGAGGGGCTCCCTGCCTCCATTTCCATCTGTATACTGCCCGGTGCTTGGGAGTCATCTGCCTCGTCTTCCTCATCTCCATCCACCTCCTCAGCTGCTCCTGCTCTCTCCTCTATTGTCACTGGGTAGAAACAATCCACTCATTTCACCGGTACAATGCATTCTGCTCAAATGTCCTCCTCCTCCTCCTCCTCCTCTCTCCAGTTCAGTCCACCGGGACTCATGTGGGCCACAGAGATGTAGTCGCCACATCTCCAGTCCTGCCCAGGACAGATTTTCAAGCATCTGTTACCAGGACTTGAAGCCTGTGAATGACGTTATTCATCCGTAGTACCTGGCGGACCTGACAATAACGTGGCCTCCTCGAATGGCTAAACAAACGGCAGGTAGTCTCGCATGCGCTGCCACTGGCCCTGACATCAAAGTTACACAGGGGAGTAATTCCTGTCTGCCTGGATACATCAAAAAATCGTTAATGGCCTTTCTCTGTTCATACAGTCGGTCCAACATGTGCAGGCTGGAATTTCCAGCGGGTGGCAAACATCGCATATCAGAGCGTGTTGGGGAGGCCGTTCCTGGCCGCTGCAACTCGAGGAGGGTGTTCCTGGCTTTGTACGAATGGATAAAGTGCATGCACAGTTTCCTGGCCATTTTAGAATGTTTGAAGTTCGGTGGAAGACTTCAGGAACCTTTTTACACAGTATTGGAACACGTGCGCCATGCGGGCGCATGGGACCATCCCTACCTCGGTCGCAGCGCGGACACATGTTCCTCCCATTGTCGTCACCACTGGTTTCCCGATTTGCCAGTTGTCGCGGAGAAAGCCACACAATGATTTCTTGACAGCATGACGCGAGCAGTTCTCCCTGTTACCCTTCTTGACTTTCGTTCGCCGAGGCAAGTAGGTGTAGAACTGCGTGACACCGCTGTGCCCTACACATGGTGGTATGATGGAGCAGTACTTGTTGAGGATGAGATGGTTGTGGAGGAGGAGGAAGGAGGAGGCGGACTTGGCGCAGGAGCTGCAGTTTGACAACGTCGGAGGAGGAAAGCGGGTCTCCTGTCCAAGCTTGTTGGTGTGCGCTGGGCAGGAAGCACATTCACCAGTGGGCCGTAAAGGACATTACTGGCCTGACCGTAGTGTTACAGCCTCTAGACGTCAGCGCTGCTCGTGTACTTGGAACAAACCGATAAGCTCATGGACGACACCACTTTCAGTTCTACATATTTAGAAGTGATGGTACTGCCTTTTGAAAAGAAATTTACGGCTTGGAACTCTCACATTCGGCTCGGCACAAAGCCATTTAGTTTTCTGAATGGTGCAGAGTCCACCAATTTGGAAAGGGAGGGACCTGCAGTACCAACAAACTTGGACAGGAGCACGTCAGCTGACTGCACCTTAGGATGGTTGGACGCATAATGTTGTCTCTTACACAATCGCCTCTCTGAACGACTGCTGGCGCCATGCAGTAGCGAGGATGCTGGAGCATCTGGACCCGGGAGAGGATGTCAAAGAGAAACAGCTGCCTTCTGCAGGAGGTGGTGGAGCTTGACTGGCTGACATGGCATGCGTGCCACTGGCCGCTGCTGCTGCTGCAGCGGCAGGATGGACCCCCACATCTGAGCCACGTTTCTCCCAGGCCGCCGGATGGTGACGCTGCATGTTTTGACGCAGGGCCGTTGTGTCAACGTTAGCTCCCTGGCACGCTTCACTTTCTGCCCAAGTTTACATATACCCATATTCGCTCCTCCGGTGTCTTAGCAAAGAATGCACACCGCCGAGTAGCTGATTTTACCGCCCAACGCTCGCAACTGAGTGACTACTGCTCGCCGCTGCCTCGCTGAGCCCTGTGCCGCTACTGTCTTGGACTGCGAAGCGGGTTTTATTCCCCGTGGCCGCTGGCTAGCGACCTCACATGTGCTACCCAGCTGTACTCACGGCCACACAACCCTCTTGCTGGCTGCGCCGCTGCCTGACGCGCAGCTGACGCCCTCTTTCCTGAGAAGATGAAAGCCCCTGCCTTCACCTCGGCTCCCCAAGTGCGGTCGGCTACTTACATTAATCTTTTTGTGTTTCTCGTTCATATGTCCTATCACCGGTACTGCTAAGCCGACGGTGACCTCTCACCACATGAAACTACCATGCTCTCTCTCCACATCACTATACTTTGCCGCCTACTGCCATAGAGTTGGGGATATTGCCCCATTTCTTCGCTGCCAAGTAGTCTGCTGAACTTGCACCTCATCTCATATTGTTCATCCTCGCTATATAGTGGCGCTGTGCCAGACCAACATAGTAGTCCCTGGCTGAGGGAACTGGATGGGAAGAGGCGGGCTGAGGACAGGTGGAGGGCGGGCTGACCGCTCCCGGGCATGCCCAACACTAAGTGTGTGTCTGAGGTTCCCACCGACTCTTGGCTGGGGGTGTCTGATCATCTGGGAGGAAGAGGATGGACTAGTCAACAATCATAGAACTCATTGGGTTGCTGAAACAACACACGGCGTAGATGACAAGCGGCAAGTTTGTGGCCCTCCCGAGTGACCCCGCTGACGACAGTAACACCTTGCGCTGTGCTGACGACCGGCGGCCCGTTTCAGAAATGTTTTCGTGCCACCTTCGCCATCGCAGTTGCCAGAGGCATGCCACCTTCTGTCTGACTTACTGTTTTGTCTAAAATGTACAGTCCACTGTTGATGAAGCTATCTGTATATGATTAAATTACACCCTGTTTTTGATCTCCAAACTGACCCAGTAACAAGCTTGGGTAACCCTTGGATATCAAATTGCGCAAATATACAACTCCCCACACTCCACAAATTGGCCTAGTGAAATTTACTTGTATGTGTCGTTTACAAGCACTGTGTGTTTTACTAATTGTAAAAGCAAACAAAACAGCTTAATTAACATTTCGCTTGTGATTTATGCTACAAGAAAAATGTATATATTTCGGGTTGAAAAGACGGTTTATTTTTGACAGCACAGCAGCAAAACAACGCTTAATTATCAGCTGTATGTAAAGTGCGCAATAGAATTGAGCCACCACAAACTAGTAGATATGTAGCGTGTTACAATGGAGTCTTTTCTATACGACACACAACTAAGAGATTTACAATTGTAATTTAACTTTGCTTGTGAATTAGGCTACACCAAAAATACATATATATATTGGCGTTGAAAAGACGGTTTTATTTTTGTCAAGCACACAGCAAAACAACGCTTAATTAGCCCCTGGAATGTATATTGGCAATATGAATTGAGCCTCCACAAAACTAGTAGCTTTGTAGCGTATTACAATGGCGTATTTTTCACGCAACACAACAGAGAATAAAATTGTAATTAACTTTGCTTGTGAATTAGGCTACCAAAAAAAAATATAGTATTATTTGGCGTTGGAAAAAAGCGGTTTATTTTTGGTCAGCACACAGCAAAAAACGTTAATATAACCATGGTGTAATTGCGAAATAGAATGAGCCCACCACAAACTTTGTAGCTTTGTAGCGTGATACAATGGCGTATTTTATCTAACGCCACCACAAACAAGAGATAAATTGTAATGAATCCTCTAGCTTTGTGAATTAGGCTACCAAAAAAAAAATATATATTTCGGCGTTGAAGAAAGACGGCTTATTTTTGTCAGCACTCCCAGCAAAAACACGCTTAATTATACTCCGGATGTAAAATTGCGCTATAGAATTGAGCCAACCATCAAACTAGTAGCTTTGTAGCGTGTTACAATGGCGTATTTTCTACGCCACACAATACAAAGAGATAAAATTGTAATTATCCCTCTTGCTTGTGAATTAGGCTACCAAAAAAAATAAATATAATTATGGGTTGAAAATAGGGAGGGGGGGGAAAAAACGGTTTATTTTTGTCACGCACACCGCAAAAAACGCTTAATTAACCCCTTGATGTATATTGCGCATTAAATTTGAGCCACCAAAAATAGTAGCTTTGTAGCGTGTTACATTGGCGTATTTTACTAAGCCACACCATCATAGAGATAAATTGTAATTAACCTTTGCTTGGTGATTTAGGCTACCAAAAAAAAATATATATTTGGCGTGAAAAAGGACGGTTTTTATTTTTTCAGCACAACAGCAAAACAACGCTGTATTAAACCCCTGGATGTAAATTGCGCAATAGAATTGAGCCACCACAAACCTAGTAGCTTTGTAGCGTGTTACAATGGGAGTATTTTCTACGCACACACAACAAGAGATTAATATTGTAATTAACCTTTGCTTGTGAATTTAGGGCACCCAATAAATAAATATATTTTGGCGTTGAAAAAAGACGGTTTATTTTTGTCAGCACACCAGCAAAAAAACGCTTAATTAAACCCTGGATGTAAAAAAAAAATTGCGCAATAGAATTGAGCAGCCAAAAATGATGTGGTATTTGTTTTGGTAAAAACGCTGTTTCTTTAAATGAATACAAAGAAACTGGCTTAGATCCCACTTGGATATTGAATGTATATCGGCAGCTGCAGTCGGACGCACACCATGGATTTCATAGATCCAATACCCCAAATAATCAGAAAATAGCAAACCATTCAGATGAACAGTATCTGAGTACAATCGGAGACCACCCAACAAAATCGCTGTTGTAAAAAATCAGTTCTTCAGAAAGGCTATTCACCCGCAGCAAGACCTCCCTGTCAGTAGTGAGGGAGTGTGTGCGCCAGAGGCGCGCTGGATCATTATTAGTGCAGTGACGTCACAGAATCACGCCAGGAACTCTGATTTGGCTTCATCTCTGCACATGTATGCAGGCTTTGCCCTTCTTCCTCCCAGTGTGCTTTTGCCCCATGTAACGCCACTGTGCTCGCAGCATTTTTATAAATGGAAATGCCACACATTCGTTCTCGCGAATCCCCCTATGTTCGGACTTCGTTCCGAACGCACAAGTTTTCCTGAAAATTTCTAAAACGAATTCCACTTCGTAGAATCGATTCGCCGACTCTAGTGTCATGACTGCTTGGAAGGATTCATACTTAATCAATTAAGAGTGCCTTCCACATGGATGAATGGGCCCAGAGAATGCACATAAACATTCTCTTACACCATAAAACCACCTCCAGCTTGTGTTTCTTCCAGCAATAACTGCAAGCTGTGAGTTCTCTGATGTGTCTCACCTAATGCCCCAATGTAATCGATTTGATGCAGGAGAACACATGATTTATTGTTGAAGATAACCTTTTCAATCAGTTGAGGTCCAATTCCAATGCTACTGTGAAAATGATAGACGTCTATTCGATGCACACTTGGTAAGCAGAGATGAAGTTACCATTTGTCTGTTTTGGAGCCCCCATATGCAGAACTGTTTTAAACATACGACTGGTAGTCACTTGCTTTATTTTTATATTAGCTTGTCTTATCTCTCACATCTTTGTACCTGACATTAACCTCTCACCTCAATGGCATGTGGTGCTGTGCAGTTTCTATGTCACTTATTCACAATAGTGCCATTTTTTCACTCAAAGCACTTTCACCACAGCAACACGTGAACAGTTCACAAATGCAGTTTCAGAAATACTGCCACAGTTGGCCTGAAAGCCAGTAATCATCCCTTTTTTTCAACTCGTCCTTTTTATCCATGACAGCAACAAGCGATATGTGTACAGACAGCCTACCACACAACTTATATAACCTCCAAGCCAACTAACCCTGTGTGACTTTCTTCATGTGCTGCCAATGTTAAAAGTAAGAAATGGTCATAATAATTGTTGCTCCAGAGCTTGGTTCACTGAGTGGGTAAACAGAGTGTGAGTTAATAAATCGGAGTTAAAAACAGGAGTAAAAAACTGGTAAATAAACAAACTTAATTTATTTATTGTTTTAATCTAAACAACCTTTATTTTTTAATCTTCATTGCTGTTGCACCGAGATAATGGGCAGCAAGACTGGTAATTTTCATCAGTGCACAGTCTGCCATGCAGTATGTATGCACTACTGGAGCAAGAGGCCCAGGGTGAATACCTTTGTGACAGATGTGAGTATGTTGCTAATCTGGAAGCTTGCATTATGGATCTGTAGGAGCAGAATGCAACACTGAGGGCGATTGACAATTATGAGAGGCGTTTGCTTCTCACCGAGCAAGCAGTTAGTGGGCTAAATATTGAGGGTGGAGTATTAGATCAGCAGGAGGAGCCATGTATCTGAGTTAATGAAGTTAGGGGGAGTTCTAGGGGAACCAGAAAAAGGTAGGCAACTTCTCCTCCTGAGATTCCTATCAAAATTGCCAAGTCGGGTGATAATGCTGGGGTATCAGTCGCAATAATGCCAGCTCTAGTGGACACTGCTGTTCCCTGCAGCCGGAAGAGAAACCCAACTAGTAGTTGGGGGGATGGGAAGGCAGGTAGGAAAAGACAGTTAGTAGCTGTCATGGTCCATGTTGGAACCAATGACAGAATATATGGTAGGTGGAGGATCCTTAAGAATAATTTTAAAGAACTAGAATCCAAGCTGAAGGGAAGGACCTCCAAGGTTGTGTTCTCCGGAATACTGCTTGTGCCATGCGCTACACAGGAAAAGACAGTGGGAGCTCAGGGAGTTAAATGCATGGCTGAAGTCTTGATGTAGGACAGAAAGGTTTGTCTTCTTTGAGCACTGGGCTGATTTTTCATTGGGGTACAATCAATTTTCTACAGATAAATTCCACCTGAATGGAAGGAGGTCTGCTGTGCTGGGGGAGAGAATTTTAGAAAGGGTGCGGGAGTATTTAAACTAGGGATGAGTAGGGAGGACAATCTAGAAAATACAGTGTTAGATAGTGGACAGTGGAAGACTGTATCAGTGGGTGGAGAAGTGGACTGGTGGAGCTGGACTAGATCAGTGAATAAGGAGATCCATCTGTTGCAAACCAGCAATGAAGATATAGGTGCCCACAATATATAATGTAATCTCATGCCATCTACTAACTATGTAATAAATAATCCCATGCTGTCTACTAAAGGTGTAAGGTATAAACCCATGCCATCTACTAAAGGTGTAATGTATAATCCCATGACATCTACCAAAAGAGTGATGTATAATTCCATGCCGTCATCTGAAAGGGTAATGTTTAATCCCATGCTGTCTACTGAATGGGTAATGTATGATCCCATGCCGTCTAATGAACGTGTTAGATATATTCCCATATCGTTGACGGAAAGTGTAACACTGGAAGGGAACTTAAAATGTCTATTCACAAATGCCAGAAGTCTGGCAAGCAAAATGGGGGAGCTTGAGGCGATAGTTCTAGAGGAACAGATTGATGTGGTTGGTGTTACTGAAACATGGCTGGACTCCTTGCATGATTGGGCCAACCTTCAAGGTTTTAATCTATTTAGGAAGGACAGAGTGAACAGGAAGTTAGGAGGAGTTTGTCTGTATGTAGGGAGTGATATGAAGGCAAATGTGAAAGAGGCAATAGATGCTGAAGATGTGGAAACATTGTAGGTGGAAACACAAG
Source organism: Phyllomedusa bahiana (assembly GCA_025379985.1). Classification (NCBI taxonomy): domain Eukaryota; kingdom Metazoa; phylum Chordata; class Amphibia; order Anura; family Hylidae; genus Phyllomedusa; species Phyllomedusa bahiana. Next base: position 16,124 of record JAODAL010014112.1, read on the forward strand.
GAGGGGTTATTACAGAAAAAATAACTTTTGGCGTAATCTATAGACCCCCAAACATCACTGAAGAGATAGAACAACAGGTGCATAATCAAATGGTGTGGGCAGCACATGCGAGTACAGTGGTAATAATGGGCGACTTTAACTACCCAGACATTAACTGGGGTCACAGTTCTGCCTCAACTGCAAAAGGGAGGAAGTTCCTCAATCTGTTGCAGGATAATTTTATAGGGCAGTTTGTGGAGAATCCCACTAGAAGCGATGCTCTGTTGAATCTGGTAATTTCTAACAAAACAGAATTTGGAGCGGTCATTGTTTCTGAAAATCTTGGTAACAGCCACCACAATATAATTCATTTTAGTGTAAACTGGAAAAAAGAAACACAGAGTGGGAGGGCAAAACATTTAATTTTAAAAAGGCCAATTTCCCCTTATTGAGGGACGCAATACAGGACATAGACTGGGAGCAGCTATTAGCAAATAGTGATGTAGAAGCCAAATGGGAGAAATTTAAAATTGGGGAAATTGATAGCAAAATGTATTACTATGGGTAACAAGTATATGCGATTAAAACGAAATCCAACATGGCTTCTACCTTCTGTTAAAAGGGCAATATATAATTAAAAAAAGGGCATTTAAAAAATATGTCAGCAGGGTCAGCATTAGCCTTTGAAAATTACAAAGAGCTTAATAAAATTTGTAAAAAAGTTATCAAAGCAACCAAAATGCAAAATGAAAGGCAGGTGGCCAAGGAAAGCAAGACAAACCCATAGAAATTATTTAAACATATAAAGTCCAAAAAGACAAAGTCAGAGCATGTAGGACCCTTAAAAGACAGCAATGGGGAGTTGGTTCCTGTTGATCAAGAGAAGGCAGAGCTACTAAATAGGTTCTTCAACTCTGTATACACTAACAAGGAGAAAGTAGCTGATGTAAGCGGGCCAAGTGCGGATTCAGGTGGTGTCAGTACAAATGGGGGCAGTGCTAGAGCTTTTGGAGGTGGGCCCAGTGTGGATGTAGGCAGTGCCAGTACTGTTAATACATCATCTGATATAATCAATTGGCTTAATGTAGAAATGGTCCAAGCTAAGTTAAATAAACTGAATGTGAACAAGGCTAAAGGCCCCGATAGCATACACCAAAGAGTTCTTAAAGAGCTCAGCTCTGTTATCGGTGTTCCCCTGTATATGATATTTAAGGATTCAAAAGTATATGATATTTAGGGATTCAAAAGTGTTGTGTATAGCGCAGATTAGGCAAAGTTTTGGTGTACAATGGTTCATACATCTTTCAAACAGGACTTCAACAGTTCATTTGGCTGCATGCACGCCTAAAAAATGGTGCAGCCTCATTCACAAATGTCACCCCCTGTTTGCAAATTGCCACAAACTGCTTAACAAAAATGCTATATCTGCAGCATAATGCAAGTAGAAAAAAAGGCCACAGGCCAAAAAAATGCACCTAAAGTAAAAGAGATGCCAAAAGAGAAAAAAAAATAACTAAGGATGACATCTATGAACTCGCCTGTGCCATTTTTTTGGTGTATATTGCACCAAAAAATTATCGGCATACTGTTCTATATATGTACGAATAGGCATACGGCAAAAGTTGGCGCAATGTGCACCTGGCATGACACATTTTAATGCACCTAGAATGCTCCAAAGTTAGGTGCAAAATTGCCATACGTTTTACACATAACGTTCTATGCAACAATGTTGAGTTTTATGCGGCAAAAATTTTTGCCGCATAGCACTTTCATTCATACTGTCGTATTTTACACTATTCTATATCTATTTAGAACTGGTGTGTAGGTGTCAAGTTACATAGATGTTGCCCTATGTATGTAGTGAGTTTTATATTGGCTTACAGCTAATGGCTGGCAGTTTTTGCTGAAAAAAAAATTTATGTAAAAAGTCCTGAAAAGACCCTACATATGAAACCACCATTACACAGTTTTTCACTGTTATAGTCACAGTGCCAAATTTCCTGAATCTGGGTTGGTTCTTAACTCACTAAGGACAGTCCCATTTTTGCTTTTTTACTGTATTTATCTTTTATTATTCCCACCTTTTATTTTTCCATTGACATAGCTGTATATAAGCTTCTTTTATAGAGGGCGAGTTGCAATTTTGCACCATATACTGTGAACCAGATTGTTTATGGAGTGAAATTGGAAAAAAATAACAGAACTGTGCGCCACTTTGTGGGATTCGTTTTTATAGCATTCACCATGTGATATTAATGACATTTGTATGGAGGTTTCACTATGTCTTACTACTTTTAAAAATAAACTTTTTTCTACTCTGCTTTGCATTCCCATTTTTTGAGACCAGTAACTTATTTATTTTTCTGCTGTTGTTCCACTTGAGGGGGCTCATATTTTGCAAAGCAATGTGTAGTTTATATTGGTACCAATTTTGGGTACATGTGACTTTTCTGAAAGATGGGATGACCAAAAAAAACCATAATTCTGGTGATTGTTTTGTTTGTTTTAGTTTTTTTTAGACTTTTATGGATGCAGGGATACCAATTTTATTTTTAATAATTTTTTACATGATAAATGGGAAAGGGAGGTTGCATTTTAAAATATTTTTTAAAATAGTTTTAAACCAATTTTTATACACTATTTTTTTAACATGGGATCGCATGATTGCTTGTACTACATACTGCAGTATATAGTCATTTTATTGATTATCTATTACAGGCTGCAGGTGGTAGTAGCAGTACAACAATGTAAAGAATGAATCCATGGCACTCACCACTCATTTCTTTTAGCTTTATTTAGGAAGTGCACATACATAGGTACCTGGAGTAGACACAGCAAGGTAATGGCCTACGGCCGTTTTGCATCTGCTGACGCTTTCTTGTGGTTCTTGCTGTATCTACTCCCGCTACCTATGTATGTGCACTTCCTAAATAAAGCTAAAGGAAACGAGTGATGAGTGCTGCAGATTCATTCTTTACATTGTTGGATTCTATTTGGACTTTTCTCATAATTCTGCTGAGCACCATCATAAGGCTGATGGTTTAACTGGCTACTTGCCGTGCTCCTGATGGGGTGATAGGGGTGGTACTGATTGGATTTTCTTCTTCTGTGTAATAGCAGTACAGTAATGGCAGATCTTGGGGCCTTCAGTTGGTCACAGACTAGAATGGCAACCAAATAGCAATTTGTGGATGGGTGGAGGGGGGGAGAGGTGCGTGTCACATCCTTTTTTTCACAGTGCAGAACCTAATTAATCTCCGACGGCTGCTGATGACAGGTGCTGTCTTGCCTTAAGACATATATCTGATTGAGGTTTCTTTCTTCTTTTAATTTATTTGCATAGTTTAATTACTAAGGAGTACTGAAGACGGGAGTAGAATCCCCTCACCTGAGGTTGAACACTCAGTCAGCAGTGAGTTTGTATGATTACTAAGCAGGGCAGAGATTGACAGTAGCTGCCTGAAAGGAGCGGTGATGTCTGACCATATATGGCCTGGACTGAGAAGCTCTTGTCACTGGTTGTATTCTCTAAAGACAAGCTTTATAGTATGGATCATTAAGATAGCAGCTAAATCAAAAATGGTACAGAATTTTTAATAATAATGAATAGTGAAAATGTTCATTATTTCATATGCAAGCTTCCCACATCACTTTTACTTCATAGGAAAACCCCATTAAGGCTCAATCAGGATTAATTCAGGGTTAAACCTTTGGCTTTGTTTAATATTTGTGTAACGTGTAAGGGTCTGTCCACGCAGCATTTTTCTGTACCAAAAAGTCCACTGCATATCCATTACAGAGATCCATGTGGATTTCTGCCACAGACTTGATATTACTGCATACCCAGATGTGGATAAGCGCCATCCTGTGCATCTTGTTTGCATACATGGTTTCTGTGTGGAAACTGCATAGAGTAATTGATATGAATGGCATGAATTTCTGCTAAATATAAAATGCTTTTCTGCATTGATTTTATGTGGATTCTGGAGGGAAACCAAATTCCATATCGAAATCCACATGAATTTCCTCAATATGAGCAGGATCTCACTATTTAATATAATTTGCATTTTAGAACCTTAATTGTGTGGTAATACAATTATAAGACACCTATAAAGATAGCCTTTTCTGTTAAAACAATTGTAAGTTTACAACATTGGTGGCCTTGAATAATCAAGCTGTGGTACCTAGAGTACTATTGACCTACACGACATGCACTATAGATTTCTGCATTTAAAATCTAATAACCTAAATCCTCTTTATGAACTTAGGACCAGCAATTAGTTCACCAGGAAGACCAGAAAGCCCTAGATTATAATTACCATTTAAAGCATTTCTACTTGCGTACTTAGTGAAGCCTTCAGTCTTATATCACAATTTAATGCTTATTTTGAGTTATAACTGAATATAAATAATCTTGCTACTAACACATAGATGCACAACACAGGAATACATATGTATTTCATATGCATGTAATGACATCTATTATTACCGTGTTGACTAACTGACATTAGTTCAGCCGTGGGAGGACAGTAATGAAGATGTAGCTTCAAAATAGCCTGGTCATTGAATGCTATTTTAAGAAGCACAGTATAAGCCAAACAGCGATAGATATAATAAGATAAAATGTGTTTAGGGACAGGAGGAAATGACTGATTTATCTAATTAACTAGCATCTTCGTCCAGACACAGGAGTCCTGGAGACTAGCATGTCTGGGTGGTTTAACTAGAATAGATTTTGCTCTCGCCTTCCAGTCATCTAATGAATATAAATCCCTTTTGCACATTGGTGTGTTCCAAATAGTGATATATGGATTGTGGACTGGAAATCTGTAAATATAAATACGATTAATCATGGCTGTATGTATGGCACATTACCCAGAAGCACTTGACTGTGCTTTCTTCTCCGATGCTATCTGCTCACCATGTCTGAACAAGTGAAGCGAAATGATATATATCCCAATGTTCTGAACAAACTGCACATTGTCGTTGAATTATTAACGTGAAAATAAAGACAAAGAATCATGGGACGTGTTGTACAGAGCTGCTAGAAATGCTTCTCTGCTACTGACTTGGCACTGAATGCATTGCTGCTGGAGGTTCCATAACCCCATGGATAAGAACTTGTAGAAAGAGAATATAATTTGTTGCGGGTACATCTCAACATGAATAAGTGATTTCAATTGTAGCAGAGCTAAGTTTGTCTTATGCAAAATTTGACCCAAGGTAGTTGTGATAAACAAAGAACTGCAAGTGTCACTGGAACTTTACAATAATACCATAATTTAAAAATGCAATATGGCTTCATCTGTATAGGTCAGTCACTTGTAAATGAGTACACACTGTACATAAAATTATGTTATTTTTGAACATTACTTAGATAATCTGTTTAGCAGAGCTGCGTATGATGATAGCTTATGTCAGATGTTTACGTTACTGACCTACCCATGTCTTTACCGGATGTTAATATTAATTCAATATAATTCATATGGATCCGGATACATACTGTACAGTAGAAATCAGTCTTTTGGTTTATAGAAATAGGTCATTGACAGACATAATACACTATAATCAGTTACACGAAAAGGTGGAGGTTCTAATAGCTTAACAAGCTGTGGGTATCTTTTGCGGTACTGGCTTATTCCCTCTAGTGGTGGTAATTTCAGGACAGTCTTTTTTCATGAAAGAGAGGGAAAATTATGTACCTGAATACTCCAGCAAATAATGGGTAAGGAAGCCCATCTTTTAAGCTATATCTGGAATATGGTCGCCATTTGAAAGCCGCCATTTTGGATCAAAGGCAAGTTTTTGCAATGGGAAGGCGGTCATGTCATATTATAGAACAATTGTCTCAGAAATTGATTGCCACAATAAGATTTGCAATATGTCTTGTGGTTTAAGAGTCATCAACATAGAAAACTCTCATGTGGGTTCATAATGATTCGGTCCAGCGTCTTCAGTTCTGAGTTCAGCACCAGGGACAACACATTGAACACATCAAACAGCTGTTGTTGTAGCTTTCTGTGTTCATAACTTTTGAGCCACAAGAGATATTGCAAATCTGATTGCAGCAATTGATTTGTGAGACAATTTATATGCTACATGTCTACCTTCCAATTGGAAAAAACGCAGTTTTTCAAGATAGCGGCCCTGTTCCAGAATAGCCTAAAAGACTTTTGACGGTAGGCTTGAAAATGCTAGACATCCTACTTTTTTAGTTATAATGTCAGCTGGAAAGAGCAGCATCTAAGAGTTGTCTAACTGCTAGTAATGGCATTGATTGAAGAAATATTGATTACTCAGTATTCTTTATATTTGTTTTCATTTAAAGCACCATCAATTAGATTTCAGAAGTCTGAGCCAAACAGTAGTATTCTATCAGTAAAAACACATGTGAATCAAAAATTTTTCTTTCAAATATTGGTATTACAATTATCCAATCTTTGATTATGTCTCCTTTGGCCAGATTTGCACTGGCACTATATGAAATGTATAAAGAAATCTCCCTATTTGCACCACAATGGGGAACTCCCCCCCCCCCCATTTTCACAGCCCAATGCTAAGAAAACTGTGGAACACCTGTTGCCCCAAAATGTACAAAACATCCTTGTATGAGATCCCACGTCAAGGTTCCTTGTTTTCTTGTGATGCTCTCATTTTCAGTGTGTAATTTTTTGCCCTAAATACTGAGGAGCACAGGGTGTCAGTATTTTGTGTTGGACACCTAATATGTACTGGGCAGCCTGCTCAATCAAATAGTAGAGGCGTCATAAGCTGTAAGTCATCACGGTACACCACGCTTAACTGTATAATTGGCACCCTTTTATTGCCTTATCTATATGCAATTATAATACTAGCAACCACCCCCCTCATGCATATTAAGCATGTGAGTGGTTGTCTTATTGATATTTGTGCTGTCTCCCCTTGTATGATATTGTGTCTTTTCTGCATACTGGTGTGAACTGGTACTTATCCAATGTGCAATTTTTTATTATTCAGTTAGTCTCCTTGTTGATGTGTGTGTGCGCTAGTGCTCATTAGTTATCTGAACATATTATATTTCTCCCAAGTAGCACAGGGGCCTGTGTTGCTTCCTACTGGGTTTAGTCTATTATTCAGCATTGAGCTGTAAGTATGGCTTTGTGTTAGTGTTTTTGAGTAACCGGCATATCAGTCCATAACTCTGTATCTGATTAGCAGAGAGCAGGGAGTGACACAACCCCAGGGACAGACTGACTGAGCTCAGGAGAAAAACTAATTGCCTCTTAACAAGATTAGAATCTATTTTCAGATAAATCCATTGTATTGAGTCCTCTTAGCACATGTACTTTGTGTTTACTGAAGACATAATATCTCCTGCTCTTGTCAGCATGACCACTCAGCTAGCTGAATATGCTAGCACTGATAAAGAACCGTATTTGCGCTTCAGTACGGCTCCAATCCGTCCCAGTCATTACGGTAATCCACAGTTCTCCTAGAGAACTATGGATTCCGTCTCTCCTCCCCGCTCGGCGAAGTCGCCGGGCGGGGAGAAAGTGACATGTCAATTATTTACGGTGCTTACGCACCGTAGATAATAATAGTCTATGGGGCCGGCGAGCTGCCGGCCTCCCGCCCCGCCCTGCTGCACGGCCGCCGGCGTAATTGCAGGGAGAAATACGTCCTCGCAATTACGCCGGCAATAAGCCGTGTGAACCGGGCCTTACAGTGCAGTTACATCTTGTGACTCACAGGTGATGTTTCTCTGAGGAGTCATTGACTTTTGTTCTGCATTCGGTCAAGACTACCATGATGAATTCTCCTAGCCACCACTTGCTCCTGCAGATTTGGACACAAATATCTTAGAATCCTCACTTTTCCAGCACTTCACTCCCTGCCTCCCCCACCTCTGTACAAACTTCGAAGAGGTGACAGTGGGTACAGGCTATAGCTTAGAGGCACAGTCTCCTAGTGTGTGTGTGTGTGTGTGGGGGTGGGGGGACAGAGAATTCATCCCCTGGAGATTGTGCTACAGCTATGGCCTGTGCCCCTCAGAATCATGTTACCAGGTAGACCGCCATTAGATTGGTAGGCCCTAGGTAGATAGGTAGATAGGTAGATAGGTAGGCCGTGTGTGTCTGGATGAGAACCCAGAAGGGGAGCGGATTTCCAGAGGGGACAGTTAGGTAAGTGTAAATTTGTTTAACACCCTACCTCTAAATAAGATTAATTTTTATCTCTACTTTGCATCAAAACATTTTTGATGCAAACATTTTCAATACTGTGGCAGCAGATGGCAGAAACACTGCCAGAAGATCAACAGAATCTAACTTTATAAAGAGCTAGACATTGCCACCTTAATTCACATTGCATCTCACAGTCATCCTCACTGTTTCATTTCTCACACTGTACGCTACCATTCTCCTGTTTTCTCATTATTTCTTTCTCTTATTATTTTTTTTCTCTTTTGATTAACTTCCTTTCTTTTCTTTTCTCTTATGGTATTCTCTTACTAATACTTGCATCATTCTATTTTTTTTCAGATGTCTCTGCATTAGTGCCGAAACGTCGTTCATCTCATAAGACATCTAGTTACATTGTACCTTAGGCAGGGTTCACACGGTGTAATTGCGGTGACGTATTTCGCCCGCAATTACGCCGTGTGCTTGGGATCGGGGCAGGGGAGACGGCAGCCCGCCGGCCCCATAGACATTCATTATTCATGGCCTTATACGCCATGAATAAATGACATGTCACTTATCTCCCTGCTCACTGTATTGTCCGAGCAGGGAGAGGAGACGCAATCACTAGGTCTCTATGAGAACTTTGGATTACCGTAATTATTGGGACGTATCTCCCCCCGTATTTAGCGCAGTATGGCGTGAATTACGGGGTGAGATACGTCCCACTAATTGCCGTGTGAACATTGCCTTATAATTGCCTTAGGGCCAGTTCACACGGATTTCGCCCGCAATTACAGCTTGAATAAGGGGCGGGGGCGCTGCCCGCCGGCCCCATAGACATCCATTATCCACGGCGTGTATCCCGCTGGGATAATGTGCATGTCACTTTCTCCCTGCCCGGCGTATTCGCCGAGTGGGGAGGAGAGACGGAAATCCCACAGTTTTCTCTTGAGAACTGCGGAATACCCGTAATGCTATTTGACGTATTCCACCGTACTGCAAGTGCAGTATGGCGCGCAATACGGCTGGAATCCGTGCCAAAAATAAGCCGTGTGAACGGCCCCTTATAGTTACCTAGCATCACTAGGCACTGTTTATAATCATCTATTCAATTTGGATTTTGGATTAAGTGCAATGACAAACTGTATATATGATCCTTGCCTCTTATAAATAAATACTTCTCATTTAAGCATTATATAGAGTGTGCAGTGAGTATAAATATTTTTCTGATACTGTGACCTTGATTGGTCTTCTTCATTTGCACCCGGGTAAAATACTTATTAGTTTTGCGTGAGCTTTTACTAATTTATGATCAACAGAACTTAACTTTATAAAAAGCTAGACATAGCCGCCTTAATTCACCCAAATGAAGCCAAATGTTGATCCTTAAGCAAAAAATCCTCCTAATTGTATTACTAAAACAAATTGTTATGCTGGTGTATACAGGTGTATATTTTCTGTAAAGTTTCTCTAGCAAGTATAATCCACCAAAAATATATTTTTCTCTACAAGACAAATGAGATTCTACACTTATTTTGAAACACTATGGTCACCAGAACTTTAACTGGATATTAAGGTACTTTGCTGTTCTGGGTCTAGTACTGTGAGCGCTCATTGTTACGTCCTGTATTTAAAAACTCAGGGTTTCTTGTAGTCTTCCTGTGTAGAATAACATGAATTTTCTAGCATTTAAATCTAAGTATCCTCACCCTACAGTCACTTCTCATCATCTTCTGTTTATGTATTTCCATTGGATTTGCTATTATTTGTGAAGTTTGCATGATTTTGTATCAGTATGATATTCTATCACTTGTAAATTGTGTATATTTTTTTTATACAAATAACATGTAACTACAAACCACTAAACCCCTCCATCCTAACTTCAACAACTACCTGCCTGTTGCAGCTAGTCTAACCATAAACATCATTTGACTCTAGAATGACTGATGATTGCCTACCTTAGACAAGAGAAACCTGTGTAACAATGTCAGAGGTCTTCTTAATCAGTTAAGAGTAGTGTTGAGCGATTATTATCGACGAAGTTGAAATCGGCACAGTATTATTATGTTATCGAAATTTGTAGATCATAGCGATAATTAGGTAAGAAAACTTTGCATAATCTATTAATATGCGCCATTTTTCGGCGCTTCCTGTTTATTTTGGCAGGCCAGCAAATCACTTACAGAATAGACAAGTGTGGAGATGTGTGTGCGACCGTCCATGATGGGATGTGTATGGTAGCGATTTGGCTGGAAAAATCTCATGACCTCGTTTTTTTACATATAACAGGCCCTTTCTGTCATGATCAGTTCTCTCAGCGTCTCATGAGCAGTAGGGACGTGCGCTCTGCCTGTTCCCAAACAGCTCAAGCGAAATTATTCTATTTCCTTCACAGAGAAAGAACACTACTGTTAGCTGTGATCCTTACAACATAGTTAATCAAGATTGGAAGATTTTTGTAGTTAGTAAGAGAATTTTAAGAGCATCTACCACTGTAAAGTCACGAGGGGAGGGGGGCCCCCGCGGGCGAACACCAGACAAGATCTATAAAGAATACTGGATATACTCCCCCAAGACTTATTGTAGACATTGCACCTGCAATAGCCTTTTATTATTAACAGTTTTTTCTATTTGAAATATTTCCTGGATATTGGTAGCCTGAACTTATATTAGTATAACATCTTTTCTAGTAACTGCAGGTCTCTTTGTTAGTGCAAAACTCCACTTTTATTATCATTCCATTTACAGATATGTTCTTTTTCATATTGCCCATTCCAGCTTGTTTGATATAGCCACCTATCGCATTATAATTAGAATCCAGCAATTTTGTAAAAGTGAGCACAAGGTTGATAGGTGCCAAAAATACCTTTAATTATCGAATACATTTCAGATACGTTTTTTTTCACTTTGGCGCAGGCCATTTTGCTGAAAGATCTACTTTGCATGATAAAAGTGGATACAGCAATTTTTTTAGCACCACAGGTGAATTGATAGGAGCCAAAAAAAATACCCTTTAATATTCCGAATACATTTCAGAACTGTTTTTTCACTTTGGCTCATGCCATCAATGTTGATAGTCTACTTTGCAGTAAAATGAATACAGCAATTTTGGTAGTCACCACAGGTGATTGAAAGGTGGCCAAAAAATACCTTTATTATCCTAAAACATTACAGATACGTGTAATTTTTTCACTTTGGCGACTACAGCTTTGTTCATTGAGGCACCTTGGCACTTAAATGTGAATACAGCAATTTTTGTAGTCACCACAGGTGAATTGAAAGGTGCCAAAAATACCTTTATTACCGAATACAATTCAGATATGTTGTTTTTTTTTTTTACTTTGGCGCACTACAGCTTTGTTCATTGAGGCACCGTTTGCACTTAAATTGAGATACAGCCAATTTTTGTAGTTCACCACAAAGTGTTGAGCGATTGCATTGTGCTATCGAGATCGATCAGATAGTCGATAAGTTCGGACCGCTATCGATAAGTTTTTTCGATAGAGAGATCGATTATGCCGATTACCATTAAAGTCTATGGAGAAGGCAACAACACCCTTCATTATTTAAACCCAAACAAGGCAGGAGAACTGAAATTAACATCCACAACAGTCAAAAGGATACGTCCACATCTTTAGGCACACACTTAGGTTATAAAAATCACAGAAAAAAAGTCACATACCATTTACTATCCCTGTCTTGTACCGACATCCGACCCTTAAACCTGCATCACCCACAAATTAAAAAGTGCCAAAGGCAGTATGTATTTGAATCCATCATGTTACTTGAACTGGACATTGAATATCCCTGTCCTGGAACGCAGCAATGACCCCAACCACATGACCCCCACATTTAAAAAGTGACGAAAAATGAGTCTATCAACCACCATTTTAGTTTACACTGGACATTGACTATGCCCTGTCCTGGCCACAGCATTAGCCCCAAACCTGCAATACCCCCACAATTAAAAAGTGACGGAAAAAGGAGTCTTTCAACCACCATTATGTTTTTCACTGAACATGACCTAAACCTGTCCTGGGCCACAGCATGACCCCAAAACCTGCATACTCCCCACATTTTAGAAAGTGCCGAAAAAGGAGTCTTTCAAACCACCATTTTATTTCACTGACATTGACTATACCTGTCCTTGGGCCGACAGCATGAGCCCCAAACCTGCATGACCCCCCACATTTAAAAAATGCCGAAAAGAGTCTTTCAACCACCAATTTAGTTTCAATGGGACATTGACAATACTGTTCCTGGGCCACAGCATGAGCCCCAAACCGCATGACCCCCACATTTAAAAAGTCCGGATAAAAGGAGTCTTTCAACCACCATTTAGTTTCACTGGAACATTGACTATACCTGTCCTGGCCACACAATGATGCCCCAACCTGAAGACCCCCACAGTTAAAAAAGTGACGGAAAAGAGGATTCTTTCAACCATCAACCCATTTTAGTTTCACTGGACATAGATATACCTGTCCTGCCACAGCAAGAGCCCCAAACCTGCATGACCCCCACATTAAAAAGTGCCGGAAAAAGGAGTCCTTTCTACCACCATTATAGTTTCACTGGACATTGACTATACCTATCCCTGGCCAAGCTTGAGCCCAAACCTGCATGACCCCCACATTTAAAAAATGCCGAAAAAGGAGTCTTTCAACCACCATTTTAAGTTTCAACTGGAACATTACAATACCTGTCCTGGGGCCACAGCATGAACCCCAAACCTGCATGACCCCCACATTTAAAAGTGCCGGAAAAAGGGAGTCTTTCAACCACCATTTTATTTTCACTTGGAAATTGACTAAACCCTGTCCTGGGCCACACATGAGCCCCCAAACCTCATGACCCCCACATTTTAAAAAGTGCCGAAAAAGAGTCTTTCAACCACCATTTTATTTCACTGGACCATTATGACTAGAACCCTGCCTGGGCCACAGCCATACCCAGGCCGGAGTTACAAGTGGGTGCGGTTAAAGCCCAGGCTGGCCGTCCGTCATCTATTAACACGCAGGTTGAAAATGCCCTGATGACGCAGCAACGAAAACTGTCGTGCTGGAAGCAGAGTTGGCTGAGAGCGGAAGTGTAGAACTCCAGCTTCCTCGGTACACAGTAAATACCTGGGTAGCGCTTGCCCCTCCCGTATGAGTGTGGACCAATTCGAGCTTCACTTGGAAATACTGGTGGTTAACGCTCCTGGTACACCCAGGTGCCCTTTATCTTGGCATTCTTTTTCTCATTTTACTCAACGTGCTGGAGGAAATGGTCTCTGTACTTTGTTCTCTGTCCGTGCTCCATACTCCATGTCCTCTGAATAACCTACATCTGGTCAAGTTTTCCTGTACCTCCCTTGTACAATTCAGAGGAATTTTTTTAACAGCTATTTTGTACATGCAAGTTTTTAGTACTTTAATTCTAGAAAACACATTTTTAAAATAGGATGGAATCCCACCATGTCTTTGTTTCTCTTTTTTTCATTGTATTAAATGGGTTGTCTCAATACAGGGATTGATAGCTATGTAAAGATCTTGCAAAAACAAGTCATATTGCATTATGTGTCCCATTAAGGCCACTAATTCTGTTCTGACAGCACCATCCCCTTGAGCCAACTCTTGACAATTGTGAAGAACAAATGTCTGTTAGAAACAACAATTTTAGAATAGGACCTTTATTATAGCTGCATGTCACAGCAAAATGCCCCCAAAAATTCAAACCATGACCCTTGAGCCACTTTGGTCAATTGTGAAGAACAAATGTCTGTTAGAAACAACATTTTTTAGAATAGGACCTGTAGTATAGCTGCATGTCACAGCAAAATGCCCCCAAAAATTCAAAGCATGACCCTTGAGCCACTTTGTCAATTGTGAAGAACAAATGTCTGTTAGAAACAACATTTTTAGAATAGGACATGTAGTATAGCTCCAATTCACAGCAAAATGCCCCCAAAAATTAAAGCATGACCCTTGAGCCACTTGTCAATTGTGAAGAAAATGCTGTTAGAAACAACATTTTTAGAAAGGACCTGTAGTATAGCTGCATGTCACAGCAAAAGCCCCCAAAAATTCAAAGCATGACCTTGAGCCACTTGTCAATTGTAGAACAATTCTTTAGAAACACATTTTTTATAATAGGACTAGTATTGCTGCATTTCAAAGCACATGACCCAAAAATTATAAAAAGACTTCCAGCCACTGTTAAAAATTGTGAGGGAGAATTGCCACTTAGAAGCCACATTTCTATTCCAAATGACCATAATTATAGCTGTATCTCACAGCAACATGACCCCAAAAAATTATAAATATGACTTCTCAGCCACTATTAAAAATTGTGAGGGAGAAATGCCACTTAGAAGTCACATTTCTGTTCCAAAGGACCATGATTATTGCTGTATCTCACAGCAACATGACCTCAAAACCATTGACAATGCGAAAACTTCTTAAGATAAAGTGAGTAAATGGAATACGGTGTTGTCATGAAACCTTGCTGTCTTTTACAGTCTCCTCACAGCAAAACCACCAAAATGAACTGTTGGGAAAAGAGAATAAAAATTGCAGTAAGAAATGATCATATTAAAAAAAAGTTTTCAAGAGGACCATTTCTGCTTGAAAAGGAATGTGAAGTAGACTGGCAACTAATCGGTGACCTCGGCAATTGGGGCCACAACATCATCAGAGATCCATGCCTGATTCATCTTGATGAAAGTCAAACGATCCACATTATCTGTGGAAAGCCGGATGCGTTTGTCTGTAATGACTCCTCCAGCTGTGCTGAAGGTCCGCTCAGATATGACGCTGGCTGCTGGGCAGGACAACACCTCTATGGCGTGACGAGCCAGCTCGGCCATTCGTCCATTTTTGGATACCCAGAAGTCTATTGGGTCCGGAACACATGCAAAAACATCGGTGTTGAGACGCAGATAGTCGTGCACCATGATCTTAAGCTGATCTCTGTGTGTTGGATGTGTGCCCTGCATTGCATGCGTTGGTGAGGTGGTAAACAAAGATTGCCAGAGGTCACCCATTAGGCTTCTGCCACCTTGCCTGCTGCTGCCGCTACGCCTACTTGGCACTCTACTGCTGTCACGTCGCTGATGTTGTTCCACCGTGACATTTGGGGAACGTGAAGCAGACGCAACAGATGTCTCCAGTTGATCAATCAGCAAGGTCTCCATTTCCTGCATTTTACTCTCTATTTGGGTGGGTGGAAGGAAAGTGCTGATTTTGTGTTTGTACCGGGGATCCAGACAGGTGGCCACCCAGTAACTGTTGTTCATTTTGATGGCCTTAATGCGAGGATCATGTTGGAGGAAATGGAGCATCCAAGCACTCATGTGAGAGATGGAGCCTTGATTTCCCAAGCCTCTGGGTCGAGGGGCACTAGCAAACTGATCTTCCTCATCTTCCTCCTCCGCCTCAAATTCGCGCCAACCTCTTTCCTAAGGCAGGGAACTGTCGTAACCATCGCGGTGTCTAGGAATACCTCCTCCTCCTCTCGCTGCTCCCGGCACCAGTCTTCAACACAGCCCTTACTCTTCTGCCTGAGATGATGCACCCTGAGAGCTGATCAGCCACCTTAGCACGTACTCTGGACCCCGAACCACTAGCCTAATGAAGACCGATGAAATGTGAAACTGTCGGCGCCTTGCGTGCGGATTTGAACGGAAGAGAAAGGCTCCCGTTCCGCATCTTGTCCGTCCCTCCTCATCCTTCGCAAGCGGCGGACCTGTTTGTTTCAGAGTGTCCAACGAACGTTCCAGGAACTCAAGATCACCACAAGCTCATGCTGCGACAAGGGCATTGTCCCGGCACTGACCATATTTGGATGGCTTCTTCTCTTCAAAACTGGCAGGATGGTGCAGAGCTCTTTCACCTACCTGTCCACTCCGGTGGTTCAAACACCACCCGAGGTCCCGTACCAATGCTTTGTCAGGCCATGTGTCACTTCGTACTGCGTAATGGCATTGCGCTGCTGGCCACAATCTGCAAGGAGCATGTGGAGGAGGTGGAAATTCCAGCGTGTTGCCAACGTCAACAATGAGACGGTTGACGGGGACCCGAGCTGGACGCATGCATTGAGACTCAAAAGCATGAACGCAGCCAGCGGGACGAAGCATGGGGTGCGAACGGCGGAATGCGATACTCAAGACCTCGAGCCTTCTTCAGCAGGCTCTATTCCAGAACCCCGGGTACTCTTTAGAAATTTCTGGACAACAAGGTTCATGACATGTGCCAGGCAAGGGAGTGCTCCAGCCTACAGATCTTAAGTGCGGCCCAGCTATTTCGGCTACCGTTATCGCACAACCACCATTGCCTAGCACAAGGCTTCTTGTCACCACAGCCAGCGCTCGGTCTCGTCTGCTTAGAAGGCCGTCCACTAAAGCTCCTTAACCTGATGTGTGGACGGTCCCCAAGGCAGATAATTTCCAACACGCCTGGTGTCCTCTGGCACTGATGCCACCAGAGGACCTTGGGGAAAGAGCCTGCCCATCCCTGCGTTCTGAAGAGCTTTTACCGCCGAGCCTGAGACCCACCGTCACCGCCAGAGACATCCAACACCAGCTCACCCAGTGAGCTGTCACAGAGATATAGCGCCTTGGCGGTGCTTACTAGTCCCATGCGTTCGGTGTGAGATGGACTTTTCTCCGGACAAAGATGCAACAACGCGCTTGAAATTTTAGCAAGACACGGGCTGGCCATAAGGCAGATGGACGGCTTTTCTGCAAAGAAATGCCTGCTCTCGGACATCTGAGGTCATTTGCTGGGGCAAGTCGAGGGCCATGACCGTGGCATAACCTTCTGTGACACCAGACGGAAAGGCAACATTTCCAAGGCCAAAAACCTGTGCAATGCCGACAATCAGGCTTTTTGCTTTGGGATGAGGTTTGGTTAAAGTGTTTCTTACTGCTCCCAAACCTGGAAGACAGAAGGCTGGCTGCTAGACCGGCCGCTGTTCGGCTGCAGCGTCAGTGCAAACTGGCGGAAGGAGAAGGGTAGGATGTGGTCCCTGGTGGTGTCTGGTGGTCCTCGGGCGCGACGGTGGAACAGGCTGAAGCGGAGGCTGATCCCTATCCTGACTCTGAGAGACATGGGCAAGGCTGAGGAACGCTTGAGGTGGCGGGAGTGAGGAGAGGCGGAGACAGAGGTGTGACAGTGGATTGGAGGCCCGGCGTCGTACTTTGGCCCTTTTTTGGCCAAGTGTACCCTCCATTTCAACTCATGCCTTCGATAGCAGTGTGACTAGGACATGTTTAGGTGTCGGTTAAAGCCCACTTAAGGTTCTTGCTCGTACTTATGCGTTTCAACGGCAAAGGCGCATAATGCGACATCGCTGGGGTGAAATCAGAGGCTTGCTCAAAAGGCCCAGTCTGAGAGGTCCTGGACCTTTTGACGCCGATAAGCGAGGAGGCGGCAGTTTGCGCTGACCCGTGGCTGGCGAATCACTATCAGCGGACTCTGCGACCGCCCTCTCTCCTTTTTGTGCGGGCACCCGTATTGACACTACCCCATCGTCATCCTCCACGTCCACTATGAGAAGCGCCGCAAGCAAATCTGCGGAAAGACCCAGGATGGAGTTCCGCATGTCGTCAACCATCATCATCATCAACACAGGTGAACTTAGTCGTCCTGACTTTCTTCAGTCATCGCAGAACTGCGGGCTACAGAGCAAGGGGCACTGCACAGCAGTGCCTACCGCTCCGTGAATTTTTTGCCGATTGACCAGGCTTCCTTCACCTCCTCTGATGGCAATTCAGTAACTTGGGACGTCAGAGCAGCAGAAAATCATCCATTTAGGCCTCTTGATCCTTAACAGTGCCTATTCTGACCCCTAATCGCATTTTGGTCCTCAAAGAGGTCTCTTCATAAAATGGATTAACCACAGTGGTTGGGTACACGAGTTGCCTTTGGCCAGCTTCATGTTGGACAGATGCTGATGATGCTATTACAGCATTATGTGTGCCGGTACTGCGAAGGACGAGGAGGTAAGACTGCTAATGCAGGTTGCATTAACTACTGAAGGACAGATTGCGCGACGACTGTTTCGTTACTTAGATTTCACGAGGGCCCTGACCCAGGCTCGATGACAGGCCTGACGGGTCCCTAGCAACTGACGATCCGCTGAGCGCACATGCGTGTTGTCGCCAGCACTGGAAGAGCACCTGTCTCTCGTACCTCGACCTTCATGTGCTTACCCCCCTCTGCTCGCTACCACCTGCATTCGCTCCATGATTTCAGAATATAAAATTTGCGAAAGATGGAATAGTTTTTTTGGAAAGTCTCTTATTTAAAAGACTGCAAATCTACCATGTCTATCTCAATCCCTCTAATCAAAACCAAATGCTGATTCAAAATTAACAGCATAGTATTGTCTACCAACAAATCTGACTAGGGGCAAAAAGTCCAAAAAACACGTATCTGTTATTTTTGATATAATAAACGGTAATTTTTGCACTTTCAATTCACCTAGAGTGACTTCATAGAATTTTAGCTGTTTTAAAATTATACGAATATTGCAGCGTCAACTGAACAGTGCCTGGGGTGCGCAAAAGTCCAACCTACACGATAACTGTTTATGTATTGATATAATAATAACGGAATTTTTTGTGCAAGCCTTTCAATTCACCTTATGGTGAATATAGAATTGCATGTTTTAAGATTTCACCGTAGATGCTAGCTTCAATGAACAAGTGGCTGGGTGGCGCAAAAGTCAAAAAAACACGTACTAGTCTTATGTTTTGATATAATAAAACTGCGATTTTTTGCACCTTCAATTCACCTTGTGGTGAATATAGAATTCAGCTGTTAAAGATTATACGTAGATGCTTGCGTCTCAATGAACAGTGCTGGGTGCGCAAAGTCAAAAAACACAGTAACTTGTTATGTTTGATATAATACAACTGTATTTATTTTTCTGCACCATTCAATTCACTGTGGTGAATATAGAGAATTAGCGTTGTTAAAGATTTACGTCAGGATGCGGCGATCAATGAACAGTGCTGGTGCGGCAAAAGTCAAAAAAACACGTAAACTGTGATGTTTTCGTACCGTGATTACACAGGTATTTTTGGCAACAAACAACCTGTTCCTGACTACAAGATTGCTCTGTTGTAATTTAAAGTGCAAGTGGATATATCAACAGCATAGGTGTAATGGTAAGAATTATGAACACCTATCTGAAATGTATACTGATAATAAAAAGTGGTATATGCAGGCTAACAAAGAGACGACACTGGCAGTTAACTAGAAATTGATGTTTATCCAATATAAGTTCAGGCTGGCCCAATATCCAGGAAATATTTCAATAGAAAACATGTTAATGATAAAGATATTCCACTACAAGGTCTACAACACTAAGATCTTAGGGAACTTTATCCAGTGTTTCTTTATAGATAGAGCTTGTTCTGTGTTCGCCCCGCGGGACCCCCCCCCCGCTCCCAACTCCGCCAGTGAATTTACACTGGTAGAGATTCTGCATTTCTAAAATTTCTCTAGCTAACTACATAAAATGATACACAAATCCCTAACTAACTAAATTGGGAAGGATCACAGCTAATAGTAGAGGTTGTCTCATGTGCAAAATAGACTAATTTTCGCTGAGACTGTTTAGGCCACAGGCAGAACGCAGGTCCTATCCCTATGAGACGCTGAGGAGTACACTGAGGCCTGCAACATGAATAACAGGTAACGCTGTTACTGTTTCTACTGTAAAACGAGGTCATGTGATTTTTCCAGCCAAACGCAACCATACACATCCCAGTCATGACGTCGCACACACATCCAGCTCCTGCTCCTATTCTGTAATCTGATTTTGCTGGCCGCCAAAACTACAGGAAGCGCCGAACAAGGCACGAACTTAAATATATGATCTGCATAGTACAGATTTTAACCTTAATTATCGCATGATCTGGAAATTTCGATCACCATAAAAACCTTGCCTCGATTTCTCAACTTGTCGATAAAATCCTCACACTATTGTCTAGTACTATTTTGACTTTGTCTAGAAATCATTTAAGTGTTTTGTCCCTAAGTTTTTTTTCTCTAGCTGCTATAGATAAAAAAATACCTCGGATGTATGCTTTATGCGCACACCACAGGGATTCCACGGATGGTGCAGAGGGAGTATTTAAACTAAAATATTCACTAAGTGCGGCTGTAATTTCTGCAAGGAGTTTCGGAGATTTTAAGAGAGAGTTGTTGAGACGCCATGGGGAATAAGATGAGGGGGGAAATCGGTCTTTAACTGTGAGATAGACTGGGGCATGATCAGACCAGGTTTTAAAGCCAATGGAAGAGTCTGAGACTATTTGGAGTGCCTGCCTATTAAGGAGAAAGAAGTAAATTCTCGCGTGTGAGTTTTTAGCCGCTGAGTAATGCGTGAAGTCTATCTCTCCTGGGTGTGCATTCCTCCATGGGTCGTGCAGATTTTCCTCTAGTAGGAAGTTTTTAAGCTCAGATGTGTGTCTTGATCCCCCACTAGACTTATCTTTAGCTTTGTTGATCACCATGTTGAAATCTCCACATAGTACAAGATTGCCCCTAAGGATTTTCTTCACCTTGGATAGAGTTTTCGTTATGAAGGATAATTGGTGAGAATCTGGAGCGTATATTGCTACAATTGTGTACCAAACAGAGTTTAGGGTACATTGCAAAATAACATACCTGCCTTTGGGGTCTATAATCGATTGACTACAAACAAAGCAATCGTATCCTCCTGATAAAGTACAGGACACTCCGACTAGCTTTTTAAGGTCCATTGCTGAGTGGAATGATAGGGGAATTTTTAATGACTAAGTCATTTCACAAGTCTTTTTTGGCAGTAGATGCGTTTTCCTGTAAACAGACCACGTCAACCTTGGACTTAAGGACCTCTTTCCATAGGGATAACCTTTTACATGGAGAGTTCAAACCATTAACATTTAGCGACATAAACTTAATCGGCATGGTAAAGGTCTGATATTATTAGTAGTGAATATCACATGACTACCTCTATTATCAATATTCAGTCTATAGCATATCACAATCACTGTTTCGTTACACATGGCAGAAATTAACCTATCAATAAGCTTCGAAACTGTGGCCAACTGTGCCAACAATAAAATGATGAAAAAGGATATCTCCACAAAATTTGGAGATGTGTCAGGGGCAAGTCTTTGCCTAATCGACAAGGACATGGCGACCATTCAACTGTGAGAGTCGCGTGAACCTGCAATAATATGGTTATGGGTAACTGCCGAAGCAGAGCACATATCAGTCATTTATGCGGGACTTAGACCTGGTGGTTTTTTCCGACCATAGAGGGATGATGGCTTCTGGACGCTCCGGGCCTCTCTTTTGAGGCGTTATCATGGGAGAGGTAATTAGGCCCCAGGACAGGAGGAGATTTTTCGCCGCTGTAGTGGTATTGCACACAGTGGTAATGTCATCCCTGGAAACCACTAGTTTGACCGGGAAGCCCCACCGATAACTAATATTGTTCTCACGAAGAATTTTTGTAAAAGGAGTGAATTCCTTCCTTTTCAACATGGTGCCCGCTGATAAGTCCGGGAAAACTGATAAACTAGAAAATCTGTCAGGCAATTGACTGCGATTTCTCAGTGCTCTGAGGAAGTTCTCCTTAGTTTGAAAGAAGTGGATGCGAGCAATCACATCTCGTGGGGTCGTCGGTGGGAGGTGTTTCGGTTTTGGGATGGATCCTGTCTATCTGTAGATCTGTTTGTGAAGCTTTCGGAAGAGCAATCGCCATCATGTCAGTCAGAAATGTGGATAGATCTGCTGCTGAGACAGACTCTGGGACGCCTCGAATTCTAATGTTGTTTCTCCTCGACCTATCTTCAAGGTCTAACATCTTAGAGGATAATCTTTGTACCTCCTCTTCAAGCTCCGCATTTGCATCTATGAGCAAATTGTGGGAGTTAGTGAGTTCCATCATCTTCTTCTCCACATGATCCGCTCTGGTTACCAATGTTTGGATGTCGGTTTTTAGATCAGACATTATTTGCTTAAGGTCCCTATGCAGAGTGTCTCTAAACGAAGAGAAGAGCCTTTGTAAGGTATGTTCCATTGATGAGGCTTGCTCTAACATTTCCTGTTGTTCTAGATCAACCGATTCTGGCTGTGGGGATGGAGCCGAAAGTTGAGAGAATGGATTATGATCCTCCATAGATGGTAACTTTGGAGATGATTGTTGAAAGAACTGGGTGAGCTTTGTTGGCTTAGCTCTTTGTGCTTTCTTTGAGGCACTTCTCAGTCTTTTTTGAGTATGAAACGACATGTGAATAAGGCGGTGAGGACAGGAGAGCTTCTTATGTGGTAAAGATTTGACTCCCCCCCTTTTTTTTTTATCTTATTGTTCCCCTGACTATTGACCTCTGTTTATGTACATATATTCTCAGGTAATGAAAAAATCTGTATGAAAGGACTGTAATCTATGGAGGAAACTAGTGAAAGTCTATACCTTTTAAGGTGATGATGAGATAGGCTTACACTAATCGTTCATCCACTCTTTGGTCTTTACTGCTGGAGAGCGTTAGATATTCCGGATTACAGAGGTTTAAAGATCAGCCCACAGCTGCTGATATGGAACTGGAGGCATTTAGATGAGTAAATTATGTCCTTAGTTATATTAGAGAGGACTGCCGAACTTTGTGACTTTAGATTGCAGTTTAGTAAAATCGGCTTATAGTAACAAAGCTGCAAGTAGGCAGTTGATTTGTATTGGAGCCAGTATGCCTTTTGGGCTGGGTATATATTGGAGCAGGATAGTCTCAGAAAGGAGGGTTTTTTAGCAGGGGCTTAACAGTCTTTGCTCTCAGCAACCTGTCTGTATGTGTCACAAGATGGCCGTCACCACGTGTGACCGTGAAATGGCGAAATATAATCAAAAACAACAATTGGTTTTGCACATGGAAAAAACTTTGTTTTAAAAAAATGCACACTGGTGGGCAGCAATACATTTTGGGCATTCAAATTTTAAAAAAAAAAGTGGCAACCCCTTTTAAAGGTTTTCCCTTTTCCTTTGTGGGGCCACTGTTTTTTTAATGTGGGTATTTTATGATTGCTTGCCACACCAGTGTGCATTTGGGTTTTTTTAAACAAAGTTTTTCCATTTTGCAAAAAACCCAAATTTTTCTTTTGATTTTTTTATGTAGGGAGGAGTTGGGAGTTCCAAATTTTTTTTTTTTGCCTACCCCCCACTGCCCCAGGTTTTAAAATCATGCGTGGTTTTTTGAAAACAGGTATCTTTTGCTCCCTAAAGTATGCAGGTCCCGAACAGGGCCCAAAAAGAGGTAACAATAAAGAAGGGGGCCCACCTCACTTGAAAGGGCCCCCCTTTAGATTGGGAGGTAGGCTTAAACATTTTTGGCCAAAAAATGGGGAACTGAGAACCTCAGTTTTTTTTATGTATCCTAGTTTCAGTTTTTGCCCTTTTTTCCCAAAATTTCCCATATCCCCTTTGATGGTTTTCTATCCATAGTGTGGCCCCTTTTTTTTTGAAAATTTTAATGTCTTTATGTATTGTGCCCCACCCCCTGTGAGTTTTTTTTTTTCAAACAAAGTTTTTTTCCCTTGCAAAACCAAAAAATTTTTTTTTGATTAAAATGTAGGGAAAGGGTGGGAGTCTCCATTTTTTGGTTTTTTCAAACCCACCCACTTTTTCCCCCGTTTTAAATCCCGGGGAAATGTTTTTGAACAAATTTTCTTCGCTCCCTAAAGTGTGCAGGGTTTAACAGGACCCAATTGAGGGGAACAATAGCTAAAAAACCCCCCTGCACTTTTAGGTCCCCTTTTATGGTTTTGGGGGGTGGGGTTTAAAATTTTTTGGGCCAAAAAAAGGGGAAATGAGAACCCCTAATTTTTTTTTATGTTTTCCTAGTTTAGGGATAATGCTTTTTCCAAAAATTTTCCCATATCCCATTTGATGGGTTTTCCCTTTTCCATTGTGTGCCACTGTTTTTTGAATTTGAATGTCTATATTATTGCTTGCCACACCAGGTTTCATTTGATTTTTTTTAAACAAAGGGTTTTTCCCTGTGCAAAAACCAATTGGGTTTTTTTTTTGATTAATGTAGGGAGGGTGGGAATCCCCCATTTTGGGTTTTTTATCCCCCCCAAATTCCCAGGTTTTTTAAAACAGTGCAGTGTACTTTGAAGAGGTATCTTCGCTCCCTAAAAAATATGCAGGGGCTTAATAGGGCCCATAGAGGTAACAATGCGTAAGGGCCCCCTCATTAAGGGCCCCCTTTCGATTTTGGGGGGTGGGCTTTAAAAAATTTTTGGGCCAAAAATGTGAACGAGGGAAAAACAAATTTTTTTCTTTTACCGGTTAGCAGTAATGCTTTTTCCAAAAATTTTCCCATTTCCCACTTGTTTGGGTTTTCTTAGTCCATAGTGTGCCAAATGTTTTTTTTTAATTTGAAAGCTTATTATTGCTGCCAAACCATGTGCATTTGTTTTTTTAAAAAAAAGTTTTTTTCCCTGTGCCAAAAACCCAAATTTTTTGCTTTTGTTTTTATGTAGGGAGGGGTGGTTTGTCTCCTTTTTTGGTTTTTTTAAACCCCCCCACTTCCCCAGGTTTTAAATCAGTGCAGTGTTCTTTGAAGCAGGTATCTTCGCTCCCTAAAGTATGCAGGGCTGAAAAAAACCCAATAGAGGTAACAATAGGGGGTTTGGAACCCCCCGCACTTGAGGGGCCCCTTTAGATTGGGGGGTTGGGGTTAAAAAATTTTTGGGGCCCAAAAATGTGAACTTAGAAAACCCCCTTTTTTTTTATGTTTCCTAGTTACAGTAATGTTTTTTTAAATTTCCTATATCCCCCCTTTTATGGTTTTTCCCTTTGTCCATAGTGGCCAAATGGTTTTTTTAATTTAATGTTTTATATGTATTGCTTTTCCATAAACCCGTGTGAATTTGTTTTTTTAAACAAAATTTTTCCATATGCAAAACCAAAATTTTTGTTTTTGGGTTATATGTAGGGAGGAAGGTTTTGGGAGGGCTCCATTTTGGGTTTTTTCATCCCCCCCCCATTTCCCCCGGTTTTAAAATCGGGGCAGTGTTCTTTGAAACAGGTTTTTTCGCTCCTAAAGTATGCATTTTGAACAGGCCCAAAAGAGGGGAACAATAGCGTAGGAACCCAACCCCGCATTGAGGTCTCCTTACGATTGGGAGGTGGGGCTTAAACATTTTTGGCCAAAAGTGGGGAAAATGAGAACCTAAAATTTTTTTCATGTATCCTAGTTAGCAGTAATGCTTTTTCCCCCTTTCCCATATCCCCTTTGATGGTTTTTTCCCTTAAATCCCCAAATTTTGCCAATGTTTTTTGAATTTTAATGTCTTTTTTGATTGGGGGCCCCACCAGTGTGCATTTGTTTTTCAAAAAGTTTTTTTTCCCTGTGCAAAACCCCAAATTTTTGTTTTTGGGGGGTTATATGGGAGGGAGGGGTTTGGGAGTTCCCTTTTTTGGTTTTTTCATCCCACCCCTTCCCCAGGTTTTAAAAACAGTGCAGGGGGCTTTGAAGCAGGGACTTCGCTCCAAAATTGCAGGGTTTTTTTTGAAAGGACCCAATAGGGGGTAACAATAGCGTAGGGGCCCCCCTGCACTTGAGGTCCCCTTGACGTTTTTGGGGGGTGGGGTTTAAAAAATTTTTGGCCCAAAATTTTGGGAAAAAAAACCTCAATTTTTTCATGTTTCCGGTTACAGTAAAAGCTTTTTCCCAAATTTTTCCTTTTATCCCCTTTGATGGTTTCCTTATCCATAGTGTACCCCTGTCTTTTTTAAATTTTAATGTCTATATGTATTGCTGCCATTTTTCCCGTGTGATTTGTTTTTTTTAAACAAAGTTTTTCATGTGCAAAACCAAAATTTTTTGTTTTTGATTTTTTTAGGGAGGAGTGGTAGTCTCCATTTTGGTTTTTTCATCCCACCCACTTCCCCAGGTTTTTTTAAAAAATGCAGTGGGTTTTTGAAGCAGGTATCTTCGCTCCCCAAAGTTTGCAGGGCTGAACAGGAAACCCAAAAGAGGGGAACAATAGGTAGGACCCACCTGCACTTGAGGTCCCCCTTTACGATTGGGAAAGGGAGGCTTTTTAAAAATTTTTGGGGCCCAAAAGGGGTGAACTGAGAACCCTTCCCAATTTTTTTTTTGTATTCCTGGTTAGCAGTAATGCCCTTTTTTCCAAAATTTTCCCATATCCCAATTTTATGGTTTTCCCTTGTCCCATAGTGTGCCCCTTTTTTTTTGAATTTGAATGTTTACTTTTCTTAGCTTCTTCAAAGGGTGGGCACTTCTTCTTTTCAGGCCCGTTGGGGGGCTCTAAAGAGAGACTGACCCTTTTTGCTTTGCTAGCTTTTTTCTAGCTGAGCTTGTTACAGGGACATTACTGATGGAGGGGGTTGTAAAAAACAATTATGCTTTCCGAGCAGGATGTCTGGTTATAAATGTGAGCTAGTAGAGCTGTATTTGTAAAAAAAAATGTATATGCTGCAAAGTCACACTGTTAGCTGCTGAATGACTCTGATATCGTTGATGTTATTACACAAATTTGATCTGAAGACCTGACACCATGGTATAATGTTGCTCCCAGGTCAGTGACTCTAAGGGTTAAAACATTTTCTCAGTAATAAGAGCATTTCAAAGAGTGAGCAACAAGCTCCATCCTGATAAGACACAGATAGGAAGAAAGGGGAGGAGAGGATATCTAGAAGGTAACTTCGAACTCAGCCATTTAACTGCTTAGATGTCTTGGTTAATATAGCTGCAGCCACCCTCTCCTGCCTCTCAATCAGCTCCCCCGTAACACAATCGCGGGCTGTCAACTGGCAGTCACAGAGACCAGGAGTCTAATCAAGGTTTCCTGGCCTGCCATTGTACTGTCCCTTTTTTACACTCGCCTGGGCCAACAGAGATAATACAGAGCTGAACGCATTTTATTCTGCAAACCTTTATATTGGAATAGTATACAAATATTCCTGCCCCCTAGTGGATGGGAAACTAAGGGGACTAAAATTACAAGTAAAACATTTTTTAATAAGTTAAAAAATATCAAAAGTTCAAAAGTACCGACTTGCAGTATAAAGATAATATATCATTTATATGTCACCTCCAAAATACGATGGCACAATTGTGTTTTTCTTTTCCCACTCCAACAAGCTAGGGAGGTGCAGCTAAAGACCCGTACATCAGTTCAGGACCAGGGATATGAATTTTTCCCAGGGGGTACGCCATTTACTCTAAAATGTCTGTTCCTTGACATTTTGACATGATTCCATGCTGTTTCTCATCAGCAGCACAGAGGCTTGTTTATAAATCTTGCTCACAATCTTTAACCCATTTAGAGCTTTGTGGCCTTCTGCACTTCAGTTAAGACCCTTATATCACCAATGTCTCTTTAAAAGGGTCAGCTAGGAATAATAGAGCTGATAGGCCAATCACTGCTGTAGAATCGCCTACAAGCTTATCAGGAAGTGGAAGATAACAGTGAAGAGCAGGCTCTGTAAAACATCATGGTGAGAACAGCCCTTTAAGCATATCTAAACAATAGAGGTTTGTCCCAGGGATCAAGGGCATGTGCCTAGGATTCCACTGTATATGTAACTTTTTGAATATCCTTAGGACTTGAAAACAGATAAAAGTTTTGGTGGACCAAGGAGTCAGCAGCCAATTATCCTGGTATGCTGCAGGTTGCATTCAGCCTGTGGCCTACAAGACATAAGAGGTACATCACAATGAGAAAAGCATGATGATATCATAGTATGACTCTCCCTGTGTTAGGACTCCTCAGAACGATTCTGCCACTCATCAGCGAAACCTGGGACCTTGTCTGCTTGCCTACCTAGCTGGGACCTTGCCTACCTACCCGAGCTTTGCTTGCCTACCTAGGGCCTTGCCTGTCTACCTATCTACTTGGGGCCTTGCCTAACTACCTAGGCTTTGCCTGCCTATACAGCTTCCTGCCTGTGGCCTTATAAACCTACTTAGCTACCTGGGCCCTTACCTGCCAGTGGCTCTACCTAACTGCGGGTACTAACCTACCTAGATAATAATTGGGGGATACCTTCCTAATAGCATGGGTCTGCCTATTATCTGTTAAATTGGTTGGCTGCCTGCTTAATCAGGTGTTTTCATCTTGTAATATGCATTCAGAAGATGGCTCATAGCTTGATACAAGTTAATCTCAATGAATGGGTAGATGGCTGCGGTTGCATAGCTCTTGCTGTTCATTTCTATGGGAGTTCCAAATGCAGCTAAGCAAGTGTGGCCCCAGAGTGCATATTACAAGATGGAAATATGCTACGACTAAGGGCAGTTTCTCCTGAAACACATCAATACTACGCTTTCACTGTAAATTCACTGTAAACATAGAAGACAATTTTACAATGGTGACGAACTGTTCTATGTTTTTAAGATCGGAATACCACTTTAATTGGAGTGTATCTACAGGGCAATATCAGAAATCTATCCTGCCCTAGACACTTTAAATGCCTACCCCTTCACCCTTATTGGTCAGTCAGGATAGAGGTGTCCATGCACTTTAGATAAGTGTCAGCAAAACACTAGTTAGTGTTTATGTATTTTTACAGGTTTCCCCATTGGACTACATTGTGAGTTCCCTCCATTTTTTCATAACCAGCCAAGGTATAACTGGCAGTTTTGGAGTGATACAACCAGGATGGGACAGTCAATGGATGTTGGTCCCTTACCACCCTAAAAATACAAGCCTGCAGCTGTTCCAGAAGCAGACCATAACATAAGCTGAGCCACTTCTGATGGTAACCCAGGTCTTCCCAACACCACTGGTGTAATTGGTACTGAGAGTAGTGGGAAGGGGTTATGATCAGCCCTGGGGTGACAATAAACACCACTAGCTGATGTCAAGCCCCTTTGATAGTAATGGAGAAGAGTCTGTCAGACACCTCCATAACTAACTCTTAAATAAAATGATAAAAAAAAAATTGGAAAAAAACCCCAAAAATTTTATTAGTTTAAATAAAAACTCCCAAACAACATCCCTTTTAGAACATTATATTAAATAAATAGCTCCAAGGGTGGACTGATAGTAATTCAAGGAGTCTAACATTATTAGACTCATGAGACTATCGTAATCCAACAAGGAAACCTATATAAAAAACAAAAAGACTGCAAAAACCATAACAATACTAAACTCTATTCCCTGCACATCCTGAAGATCATACCTGCAGCTAATCTAATCTTCTGGGGTGCAGGGAACAGAGTTAAAACCACACAATTGGATTATGGGGGGTTCAGGCCACAGCCGCAGCACAATCTCCAAGGGGGTGGTCCTTGGTTCCCCCAATGGAAATTGTGCCTGTAAGCTGTGATTTGTACCCCCTCTTCTACCTTTCCCTTCCACCATTCTGTTATGCAGCTTAGTGCCAATGCAAAAAAAATTACCCCCACCTATCACTTCATAACACCCTGACCTCTACTCAAATCATCCAATGTCTAGTTTATACAGAGGTGGGACAAAGATGGTAAAGGAAAAAGGATTCTTCAGAAACCAGTCATGGCCAGGAAAATTCATCATAGCAGTCTGGACTGGATGAAGAAGAAAAGAGAAAGCGAAAGACTCCAATCAGAGAGGACATCACCTGTGATTCACTGGATGTTATTGTGCTGTGATCACTTATATGTCTGCAGACCTCATGTATACAATTGGTATCTACTAGTATTGAGAGATGAAATCGGCAAAAGTTGAAATCTGGCAGATTTTCACTAAAATCTTGGTTCCGCGATGAAGAGATTATTTATCTTAAAATCTGACGAATAATCGTGCATCGCGGATTCCAAATCGTGCCATTTTCGGCGCTTCCTGCAATTTTGGCAGCCAGCCAGTCAGCGCAGAGCACGGGGGGTGGGGAAGGGGCAGAAGAACGTCACCAGTGGGGTGTGTAGGGATCTCATTGACTGCTGAAATCACATGACCTCATTTTATGCATGTCACTGCACTTCCTGATCGGCGCCATTAGCTCCTATACAGCCAACAGAACGGATCACTGTCTCTCTGCTGAGCTTTTTTAAAAGCTAGTAGAGATTATCTTCCAGCGATTTTACAACTGAAAAGGATCTTTGATAGAGAAGATAGATTAGGGTACATCAAGATTACAGAATTCTAGTTAGTATTAGTTTGAGATTTGGAAACAGCTCCAGTACTCAGAACAGCACAGCTGCAGGGGGGGTGGGGAACGTCTGCTCCTGGGGGGTGTAGATCCTGCATTAGACATATTTCTCTTCTCAAGCCACTGTGAAATAGCACCAAATTTTATTTCTGCATAGCCAGCATCCACCACAGTCTGAGTTCAGGGTGTCACTTTCTTGTGGGGCGCACGTCAGCATTTATATCACTCATATTTGTCCTCTCAAGCCACTTTGAAAAAGCACCCAATATTATTTCTGTGTTGCAAGCTGCCACAGTCTGAGTTCAGGGTGTCCCAGCATTTATATCAGTCATATTTCTCCTCTCAAACCATGGAATGAATTATTTTAGGCTGTAAAAAATTTTTTTTCTGTGACTCTTGTAGCCTAATTGTCTTGACTATGATGCAGCACGTATCCAGTTTACTGTTGTGGATGTTAATTCCAGTTTATCTCCCCTGTTTTGGAAAATGAAGCTGGGTTCCTCCCCCCATAGACTTTAAGGGGAATCGGAGATTATCGCAATCGAAACGAACATCGGGAGACGATTCCACAAAATCTGGAATCTATTCGAATCAGATTATTGGCCGAATCGCTCATCACTAGTATCTACCACAATGCAGGCACTGTATGACAATAATATTGGTTCTAGTACAATGGTTTTTTTACTGGGAACAGAGGGTATTTTTTATCTCCGGGGGTAGTGATCTGTGGGTTGTATTTGGGGTCTTGGGTATATTAACTCTTAATACAACAGGCATGAAAGATTTACTTACCAGCTAATTTTTTTTGTTTTTTTTCTTTTTGTTTTAATAGTCCTAACTTTTTTGTTTCTCAATGATGCAGTTGTATGAGGATTTGTTTTATGTGGGAGAAGTTCTGTTTTATGTGGGCTTAGTTTACATTTAAATCTAAATAACTGTAATATTAAAAAAAAGGATGAACTAAAAAAAAAAAAACTATTTCTCACTTGCTATATGCGGGAGAAGTTGCATTCATTTAGGTGTAGTCAGGATTAGAACTACCAGAAAAACACTACTCCTTTTAAAAAAACCCTTTTAAAATAAACGATAAAAATTTCAAAAAAAAATACAAAAAGTGATAGGACACCTACTAGGGGGGAGGGGGCCGTAACCACAATATCCCCCCAGACTACACACCCTATATCCCCCTCAAATCGGGGCCCGCCCTGATAAGGGGACCCCCAAAAAATACTCCTAAACGTCCCCTACACATATCCGCCTCCTTTTTTTGTACAAAAAAGCGGGAACCTCAAAAAAAGAAAAATAGGGGGAAACGAAAAAAACACAATCTTGATACCCAAAAAGAAAAAGAATACAAAAAACTACAATACAATCAAAAATGCACCTAAAAAAAGTGTAAAGGCCCAGTACTTACTGTACAATTTACCCCAAAATGGGAAATTAGGGCAATGGAGCAACAAACAGGGCATAACAGATAATGCGCCCAAAGCCCCAAACGCTTTTTTTCCCATTTTTAGGACTCCCATGGGCAACAAAACAATTTCCCTCTACAAAAAATAAAAGAAAAACCATCAATACAAACCAATCAAAGGGGGAAAATTAATAAATCAAATCCAAAAAAAAACCCCAACTCCGTCTTCATCGCCAAGATTCAAGTAATTTTTCCCATACATGGGGTTTGGGTGTATCTCCCTATAAGGGGGACTAACACATCGTGTTAGTGTCTAGTGTCCCACAGCTAAAATACACACCTGAGGGGATAAAATAACCCCCCCCAAGGTGAACACTCCCCCACACATGGAGGAGAAAAAACCCCCCCTATTCACTAATCAAAGTGAATGTACTCACTCACAACAACATGTCCCAGATCGGCGTCTGACGCTAGGTACTGCGCATGTCCGAATGAGGCACATACGGGCATCAGCCTCGTTTTCGCTGACGGCGCCTGCGCCAACGACGGCGCCACAAAAAAGATGTACCACGGATGCGCAGACAAATAAAGATGGCGGCGCCAGTATCGGCATCCTTTTCGCTGACGGCGTCTGCGCCAGCGACGGCGCCACAAAAAATGCACCACGGATGCACGGACAAATAAAGATGGCGGCGCCAGCATCAGCACGCCACATAGCGCACATGCCAAGGGCCCACCAGCACAGCAGCGCCGCAATGTAGACCCAAAATCGCGCCCGCTCCGGGCATAGTAATTAACACGCGCTAGCGCAGATGGAACTAATACAAAACGCATCATAAAAAGAAAGGAAACAAAAGTGTTTACACTGCACGTTACTGTGGCTACCAGACGATGATAACCCCGCATCTTATGGTACAGATGTTAGACCCGGCAACAGCATAAATCTTTTACCATGTCCCAATAGTTAATAATTGGATATACTTAATAAAAGTAGATACAACAATATTTCACAAAGTGGAACATGGGAAATATGAATACAATCAGATATATAATCTAAGTCGAATGGATGCTGGCGTTTTAGAATGATAATAAAGGGAATCTGTGTTCCTATGCGGGTTAATTGTATAAAGAACTCCAAACGATAATTTTCAAGAAACCCCGTAAAGGACAGTGATCATTTTAGCCCCTTTGGAAACACACAATCAGCCTATAATCCATTGTGTTTCACGCTGTAGAATGAGTTTGCCCAGTCGCCCTCCCCTCATGGGGGGTTTTACCAAATCAATACCCTGAATTGCATCACATCAGTATCATTATGCTTTTCCCATACGTGTCTAGCAATTGGTGTATCATGCGTTTTTTTGATATCACCAATGTGTTCCCAATTCTTCTCCTCAGTTCTCTGCGTGTTTTTTCCCAACGTACTTGAGCTTACAAGGGCATGTGGCCAGATAGACGACACCAACGGAAGTGCAGTTAATGAATCCTTTGATAGTATACTCGTGGGAACTATCATGTCACCAATTTTTACAATTGTCCACATATTGACAAAATTTGCACATACCCATTTAAAGCACCCGTTGGGTTGTCTACCCAGCCAAGTCTCCTCTTTGTGGGGCCACAAAGTGCTCCTCACCAGCCGGTCTCTGAGGCTTCGCCCCCTCCGATAGGAATTGACGGGGGCAGGCAGTATCTCCTTAAGAACGTCGTCCTGCAGGAGTATTCTCCAATATCTCCTTACAATGTCATAGATCCTATCTGCCTGTGGATTATACTCCCCAATGATCCGAAGATCATTATTAGAAACTCCTCCAAGACCTGCCTGTTTTGTACTAGGGACCAAAAGACCAGCCCGATCCTCCTGTATTGCCCTATGGTACGCCTCTTTCAGAGAGGACTGGGGATAACCTCTAGTTGTAAACCTTTCCCTCAAATCTCTTGCTAGACACGTATGGGAAAAGCATAATGGTAGGACTGATGTGATGCAATTCAGGGGTATTGATTTGGTGAAACCCCCAGTGAGAGGATGCGACTGGGACAAACTCATTCTACAGCGTGAAACACAATGGATTTATAGGCTTGATTGTTTGTTTCCAAAGGGGCGAATAGTCACTGTCCTTTACGTGTTTCTTGTAATTATCGTTTGGAGATTTATTATAAATAAACCCCGCATAGGAACACAGATTCCCTTTTTATCATTCTATACGCCAGACACCATTCGACTTAGTTTATAATCTGTTTTGTATTCACTACTTCATGTTCCACTTTGTGTATTATTTGTTATCTTTTTTATTAAGTATATTCAAGTTAATATTGGACACTGGGTTTGATTATGCCTGTTGGCCGGGTCAACATTGTACCTCAAGATGCTGGGTATGCATCGCCTGGTGTCACAGAAACCCTGCAGTGGAAAACTTTTGTTTCCTTTTTTTTTATGATGCTTTTGGTATTAGTCCCATTGCGCTTGGCGGGCAAATGTGTTAATTACTTTTGCCCGGAGCGGGCGCGATTTTGGGTCTACATTGCGGCGTGCGTGCTGGGGGCCCGTGGCTGTGTTCTAGTGGGTGCTGATGCTGGCGCCGCCATCTTTTTTGTCCGCGCCTGGGTCATTTTTTTTGGCGCCCTCGTTGGCGCAGCGCCCCTCGCAAAAACGGGGTGATGCCGTATGTGCCTTTTGGACTGCGCAGTACCTACGTCAGGCCGATCTGGGACATGTTGTTGTGAGTGGTACATTTTACTTTGAATAGTAAAATGGGGGGGTTTTTTTCCCTCCATGTGTGGGGGAGTTTTTCCCCCCTTTGGGGGAGGTTATAAAACCCCTCAGGTGTGAATCATAGCTGTGGGCCCATTTGGGGCCCACTAACCCCGATGGGGTTAGCCCCCATTATAGGAATCACCAACTCCCCTTTTTTTGGTAACATCTACTTGAATCTTGGCGATGAATGTACGGGAATTCAGGTATTTACTTTTTGGAAATTTGATTTTTTAAAAGTTAAAATTTTTTCCATTTGATTTTTAATTGAGGTGTTTTTCATTTATCTTTGTAGAGGGATATGTTTTGTCTGACCCACTGAGGGTCCCGGGAAGGGGGAACGAAAAGGCGTTTGGGGGCTTTAGTGACGAAATTATCTGGGGGGAACGCCGGGTTTTGTTGTCATCAAAATTAAACCTAATTTACCATTTTGGGTCAATTGGAACAGAAAAGTACTAGCACTTTTACACTTTTTTTTAGGTGCTTTTAAACTTGTTCTGTATTGTTGTTCTTTGCATATTTTGTTCTATTGGTTTTTCACAGATTTTTGATTTTTACTGTTTTGCCCCAACTTTTTTCATTTTTGAGGTTTCCGCTGGTTGTACAAAAAAGGAGGCTTTCCCTATGTGGTAGGGGACATTAAAGGAGTTTATTTTGGGGGGGGTCCCCTTATCGGGGCGGGTTCTCCATTTTTGGAGAGGCATATGGGGTGGTAGCCCCTAGGGGATATTGTAGGTAAAACGGTCCCCCCCCTGGTAGGTTTTCCTATCCTTTTTTTGTAGTTTATTTTTTTGAAATTTTTTTATGGTTTTATTTAAAAGGTATGTTTTAAAGGAAATTTTTTTTTCTAAATAGTTTTGATATCTCTTTTCCCCTGTAAGTATATTTGGGGGAAAAGGTTTTCTTGTGGTGTTTTGCAAATTATCTGTGTAAATGGCGGGGTTTGTCCTACAAAAAAAAGGGGACTCCAGCGGTTGGTTTCGTGAAGCACATGATGTTTTTTCAGATAAGGCTTTTGCACTACCCGCTAATTCCCCTACCTTTTTAAGCTAGTTTTTTAAGGTTTTGACAGGGTTTTGCATAAGGAATACACCACCTCTTGGGGGGAAAGGTACAGTCTCTTGAACATTTTACCCAACAGAGGATTTTTCCCCAGAGGAAAAGGAAATTCACTCTCGCCCCAGCAGAAAGTTTAAAAGATCGGGATTCATATTGGCAATTTGGGGAAAAAAAAACCCACTGACTTTTTTTGCGCTTATGCAAAACTTTGGAGGAGGAAAAAAGGGGGTTTTGATAAAATAAAAAAAATTTTGAAAAGCCCAGTCTGAACCCCACACTAAATTTTAAAGTTTTGAGTTCAGACTTTGAGGGCAAGAAAAGGTAAAATTTGGGTAACAAGTTAAAAAGGGGACACCAAAGTTACTTTAAAAGGAGGTAAACAAAACTTTTTTTTTGAATTTTTTGGCAACTTTAGGGAGGGGGGGAATACTCTTTTCTCTCAAAAGAATTCTGGGGAGGTGAATCTGAACAAAATAAATCATCTTTCAGAGGCCGAATTTTGGGAATCAAAAGGAGGGTATTCTTTCACAGGACGGGGGAGGGGGAGGACGGGGGAAGAGGTAAGGGTAGAAAAAAGGAAAAAAGGGTAACAGTTTTTAAATAATAATAAAAAATAAAGGAACACCCCCCCTGGCCCCCCGTCATCCTCCTCCTATGTAGGGGGGCTTTTTTTAAAGACAAACACCCCCCTCAGTATCCATTTTGAGAAAACAAGGAACCCCCCCCCAAAAGAAAATTTTTCTATGATGGGTCTACAGATCAAAAATGTTTCAAACGCAAATCTGGGAAAATTGAAAAAAAAGTTTAAGTAAGGGACTGACTTTGTTCCCAAAAAATGCTTTAGGGGTTTTTTGAGTGGGTTAAAAACCCCACCTCTTTATCCGCAAAGTCAAATGGCCGGGTTTTTTTCAAAAAAAAGAAAAATGAAGGAATGTGAAAATCTGGGGATCGAACATTGTGATCTAATGGGAAAGAAAAAAACCTTGGTTGACTTGATGTCAAAAAGATTGGGCCCCTTGGGGAAGGGCCCTTTACCCCCATTTAGCAATAAGGCCGAAGTCATCCCCCTCCCCAAACCATCCCTTGCATCGTTTCCCTTTTCTTGAAAACCGTGATCGTGAATTGAAAGATCTTAACGGTA
This sequence comes from Phyllomedusa bahiana, assembly GCA_025379985.1. Taxonomy (NCBI): domain Eukaryota; kingdom Metazoa; phylum Chordata; class Amphibia; order Anura; family Hylidae; genus Phyllomedusa; species Phyllomedusa bahiana. The sequence continues at coordinate 52,762 of JAODAL010014112.1, forward strand.
CTAGGAAGGGCCCGGGAAAATTCATCCAAAGATGAGAGACAGGTTTTTAAATGACTTGGAGAGGGATCCCCTCGATAGCCAAAAAACCCGCTGAAAAAAAAAAGGGGGGGAAATTATTTGGGTGATGGAGGGACATGAGTATCCCCGAAGGGTTTGGACCCCCCCAAAGATAAACCCTGGGTATGGAATTTATTGGGGGAAAAGGATCCCCCCAATGCCCCTTTTTGGGTAAAACTAAGGGGGATGGTGGATGGGGGCCGTTATGTAACCTTTAAAATTTAGAAAAACCAAGAACATGCTTTTTTCTCCCGATTCCCTAGGAGAGCTACGTTCTATGGGCTACCAAAAGTACACGGGAGAAAAACCCCCTTTAAAAGGGGGGGGCCCATAGTGTCAGGGATGGGGGAGTTTAAATCAAAATCTATTTGGTATTTTGATCTAAACTTGGGGGATTTTTTTTCCCCTTTTTACCTTCCCACGCCCAGAGACCATTAAACTTACTCCTTAAACGGGGAGGGGGCATAACGGGGGCGCTAAAAGGCCTATTGTGCGGTTATAGTTGGGGGAATTTTTGGGGTTTTCCCTTCTATACGCATGAGCAGGGGTTAAAGGCAGTGAAAAATTTTTTTAACCCCCGGGGAAAAACAATTTGTAAAACATAATGAGTTAAATTCTCCTCTTCTAAAATTTTCACTGGAGAATAATATTTTGTATTTAAACCGTAGGGTCTACCACCAGCTCGGGGAGGTGTGGAGGGAAACCGGTTTCATTTTAATGGGCGCGGAAAACATCGACGACTTTTTTGTATCGGAAAGGGGAGATTTCGTCTTTTTGGGGGGGCCTTTGTTGACCCCTTAACAATAATAAATGGGAAATTAAGTTTTACTTTCACTGTTTTAAGGAATTTTACTAAAAACCTTTTTTTTAGACCTTCCTTCTGGGAAAAAAAAATGGTTAAAAACGTTAAAGGAAACGAAGCTTTTTTAAAAAAGGGGACACGCCACAAATTTAGCCCCCAGGGGGGATAGTCTAACCCGGGGACCGCTCATGGGGGGGTTTTTCTGGGGGGGCTTTTATTTTTCGTTTTGAGGGGGAAATTTGCCTGATTTTAAAACCCCTTTTAAGGGTTTTTTAAAGGGGGCAAGAGATTTGAGGGAAAAGGGTTTTTAAAAACTAGATTTACCCCCAAAGTCCCCCCTCTAAAAGAGGGACCATAGGGCAATACAGGGGGAATGGGGCGGGTTTTTTTGGCCCCTAGGGACAAAACAGGCAGGCTTGGGGGAGAAACCCGGGAAATGATCTTCGGATCTTTTGGGGGTATAACCCACAGGCAGAAAGGATCTATGAATTGTAAGGAGTATTGGGGGAATACTCCTGCAGGAAGGGACGTTTTTTAAAGGGTAGGGTGCCAATCCGTAATTTAAACCTATCTGGGGGGGCGAACCTCAGAGACCGGCCTGGTGAGGACCATTTTGTGGCCCCACAAAGAGAAAATTTGGGCCCGGGGTAAAACAACCCAATGGGTGCTTTAAATGCGGAAAATGTGAAATTTTTTCAATAATGTTGGAAAAATTGAAAAACTTTTTGGGGGACACTGATAGTTCCACGAATATACTTTTCCCAAAAGGGTTCATTAACTGCACTTCCTTTTGTGTTTGTTTATCTGGCCAAAAGCCCTTTTTTAAAACTCAAGTACGTTTGGGGAAAAACGCAGAGGAAAATGAGGGAAGAATTGGGGAAAACCTTGGTGATATCAAAAAAAAAGCATGATTTCCCAATTCTAGACACGAAAAAGGGGAAAAAATAATGGGGACTGATGTGATGCAATTCAGGGGGATTGATTTGGTGAAAACCCCGTGAAGGGGGCGACTGGGGGGAAAAAATTCTACCGCGTTTAAAACAATGGATTTAAAAGGCTTGATTGTGTGTTTCCAAAAGGGGCTTTAAGGGGTCAATGTCCTTTACTTTTTTCTTGGGAATTATCGTTTGGAGATTCCTATTATACAATTAAAACCCCCATTGGAACACAGATTCCCTTTTTATCATTCTATATGCCAACATCCATTCGGGCTTAGATTTAAAAATATTGGGTTGTATTTTACCCACTTTAGTTCCCCTTTGTTTATTAAATTTTTATATTACCTTTTTTTAAGTAAATCCAATGTTTTAAATATTGGACAACTGGGATAGTTAAAGGGCCCGTTGCCCGGGTCTAACAAAGCTACCATCAAGATGCGGGGGGGAAAACCCTCGCCTGGTAGTCACTTTAAGTGCAGTGGAAACCTTTTTTTTTCCCTTTTTTTTTTATGATGCGTTTTGATTAGTGCCATTGCGCTTGCGGGGCTAATGTGGTTTTAAAAAAATAAGCCTGGCCCCCCGGGGGGCGGTTTTTGGGGTTTCATTGCGGCCTGCGTTTCTGGTGGGGGGCCCGGGGCCCTGCGCTTTTGTGGGGTGCTGATGGCCCGGGGCCGCATCTTTTTTTCCCCGCATCCCTGGGGGCATTTTTTTTTGGCCCCTTGCGGGCCCCAGACCCGTCATCGAAAAAAAGATGCCCATACTGGCGCCCGGGCCCTTTTTTTTGTCCCGGGATCCCGGGGGACATCTTTTTGTGGCGCCCTCAATTTTGGGGCAAAAAAGGGGCCTTCCCGCGAAAACGGGCTGATGCCCGATGTCCTTATTAAAGGGAAAGCCCCCATACCTAGCGCGTAAAGCCGATTTGGGGCATGTTGGGTTTTGGGGTGAGACATTCACTTTGATATAGGAATAGGGGGGTTTTTTTTTCCTCCATGTGTGGGGGGGAGTGTTCCACCCTTGGGGGAGGTTATATATTTCCCTTTTAGGGGTGTATCATAGCTTTGGGACACTAGGCCTAAAACCGGAAAGTGGGTTTGTCCCCCTTATAGGGGGGGGGTTTCCCAAACCCCCCCTGTATAGGGAACATAAATTTGGAATCTTGGGGATTTTTTAATGGTGGGGATTGGGTTTTTTTTGGTTTTGTTTTTTGGGTTTAACCTTTATTTGTTCTATTGAGTGGGTTTTTTAAATTTTTCTTTGTAGATGGGTATGTTTTGGGCTGACCCACTGAGGAGTCCCCGGAATGGGACGAAACGCGTTTTTGGGGTTTAGTGACGCATTATCTGTAATGACGCCCCGTTTGTTGTCTCAAAATTTTACCTAATTTACCTTTTTTGGTTCCCAATTTGGTACATTAAGTACTAAAGGGAAATTTTAAACATTTTTTATAAAGGGGCAATTTTTTTGTTTTGTATTGTTGTTAATTTGCATTCCTGTTCTATTCGGTATCACAGATTTGGGTTTTTTTTTCAGTTTGCCCCCCACCCTTTTTCATTTTTTTTGGTTTTCCCCTGGTTTTACACAAAAAGGGGGCGGTACTATGGAAAGGGGACAGTTTTTGGGATTTTTTGGGCGCCCTTATCGGAAAGGGGTTTTCCGAATTTTGAGAAAAAGGATTAGGGGTTGTAAAAGGGGAAATTGTAGGTTTTCCGGCCAACCCCCGAAAGGGTCCCCATCAAATTTTTTTGTAGTCAAAAATTTTTTTAAATTTTTTTGGATTTTTTTTTAAACCCTTTTTTTAAAAGGGAGTTTTTCGGAGGAACCAAACCTTTGCTAAAATTTTGGGGAAATTTTTCTTGTGGGTATGCTTTTTTATCTGGTAAAAAAACGGGTTTTTTTCTACAAATAGACCCCAGCCCGTTGGGGTACGGGAAGCAAAGAAGTTTTGGGGCGGATTAAGGGTTTTGCAGACCCGGGTAAATTTCCCCCACCATTAAGCTACGTTTTTGGGGGTTTGACACGGTGCATAAGGAATACACCACCTCTTGGTGGAAGTACAGTCACTTGAACATTAAATCCAACAAGAGGATAGTTCCAGAGGATTAAAGGGATCACACTCGCACCAGCAAAAGATTAAGATCTGATTCCAGTATTGGCAAGTTTGGAAAAAGAAGCCACTGAGTCTCTTTGCGCTTCATGCAAATACTTCTGGAGGAGGAAAAAAGAGGTTAGTGATAAAATAAAAGAGAATATAAAAGTCATGTCAGAACTCACACAAAAGTTTTACAGTCTGAGTCATACCTTTGATGCAAGAGAGATAGAATTGTTAACAAGATACAGAGACACCAAAGTTACATTCAAGGCGCTTAAAACACAACTGGGTTTTGTTTGAAGAATTGGGCAGACTTTAGGGAGGCATACATCTTTTCTCTCTAAGAATTCTATAGGAGAGTGCATCTGACCAGATATATCATCATCAGAGGGCCGAATTGTTCGAAGCAGAAAGGAGTAGTCTTTCACAGGATCCGGGGGTGCAGTGGGTAAGTGAAAAGGTAGCAAAAGTGAAGAGGTAAACAGTAAATTATAATAATATAAAATCATGGAGGACAGCACAGCTTGAGCTGAGAGCTCTAGGGAGAAATATCCTAACTCAACACAACTAAACCCTTCTATCGCCCCAGAATCGCGTATTTACTTCCTGTGGTGGAAAATAAATTGTTTCTCCTTCTGCTCATAAGGAAAGGATTTGTTGCTTTTGATACACCGAGGAAAAGCAAGTTATCTTCCAGCTTCAGATGATAGAAGAAACATAGACTGCAGACAATCTTCTGAGACCCTAGTGATCTCCTGCAAAAGCTGAACCGCTGCACCAGCATCCAGTATTATACTGGGAATTACCTTCCTCGGTTTCCTTAATTCATCTCTGCTGCAGCATAGTGTCCTGGTGATCCCTGTAACACACCGCACTTGAAATTCACATTGAATACAACCCATGTGAAGAGAAGACTTGTGCATCCTGATCCTGACACCATTTTAGCCTCAGTGCTCTGCAGACAGATAACTAACTTACCTGACACTGCTCATTGCCACAAGATCTTATATCATAGTGGGTAGTTTAACAGCTCTGGCAGCATAACTTTCTCCCCCGAGCAACCTCTTGGGGGAGTTATTATAAGCACAGGCTTATAGAGATCACACCAGGATGACACAGGAGTAAACACCCAGCTAAATTCTGCAAGCCTCCATGTACAGACACAAACAAAGCAGCATTAAGAGCTTCTTCCGTGACGAAAACAGGAGTCCCCTTCTCTACATATAAAACCTGACCTCCTAACATCCTACTAGAAAACTGCCTATTATCCTGGTGAATACTCTATTAGTAACCTTAAACAACCTGATGCCTGGACAATTTTCAACATAAATAAGACACAAATTAAACAGACACTGCACCCTTCTCAATATTACAGATACACAAACAGTGAGCCCACTGCAGAATGTAGACTATCCCACCTTTTACGACTATGAAAACTCCAGGATAATTTACTAATAACATTTTATATAACTAACATCTTCCTCAACACTGAAGTTCTGCTGGAGACTAAGTACTTCATTTCTCCTGCGCATATCCACTCTGCACTACTCGCACTACACAGGAGACATACCACAAAATCTCCATCTTTGAAGCTACTAGAAAATTCAGTGCACAAAAAAAAAAAAAGCAAAAAACAAAAACAACAGACTTGTATTTCTACATCTCCTCTCCCACAATCATGGGGGCACCTGCAAGAAAACAAACAAACAGAAGCCCTCACCCCCTCCCAATCTCACAAAATCTTCCAAAACACCCTCCCCTCAATCTCAGAGCGAAAAAATGAGTACCTTCCCCCAATTTATCTCCATCTCTTCGCATCCAGAGTCTGTAGATATGGAAAGCCAAGGCCCACAGGATTCAACACATCATACTTGAAACAGTCACTAAAGAGAAATAGTTTCACCACTTTTCAGGAGAAACACTGCAAGCGGCCTTTAAACAGATGATGGTGATCCTCCAGATATCCAGAACCTGGTTGCCAGAACAGACCATAGTTGAAAGAAAATGGCTAACTTACTAATCCCCAATCTCCTAGTATTGACCACCAACTCAACCCTAAGAAGAAGAAACAATAGGGTTAATCTGCCAAAGTTTGAGATCTTGAAGACCCGCTGCAGATATAACAACATTCAGCCTCAGTAGGACTATTCGCAACTCGTTAAGATTGAAACACACGCCAGTCTTCATTTCTTGCAGACCTGATATCTTTGTCCTCCTGGGTGCTATCAGAATTAGACTCACAGTAGACCGGATTCACGCCTCCCCAAACCTAAAAAATATAGGCTGGCCTATCCCTTTCCGCATAGATTAGATAGCAAAATACACTTTTTTTTCGCACCCAAAGATAATTTTCCCTCATGTCGCCATAAAGAAGAAGGTGGAACTCCCAGAAAGATTCAAAATATCTGCAATTTATCCTGACCCTTTCAGCAGGGACTATGCTCCAAAGAAAAGAATTTGCCCATTCACGAAAATTCCTCAGAGACCATGAGATTCCTTACCATGTGGGGAATTTCCTGTAAAGATTAAAGACTTTCGTGGATAATGGTTAGCCGATCCGTTTGCTTCACACTCGGCTCAAAGCGAAAGAATCTTCAGCAATCTGGGTACTTACTCGACAACATACCATACTCAAATACTCCTCCAAAAATAAGAAGATATAGACCAAAATAATTACCCCTATTTGGTCGGAAAAAAAACAACGTAAATCCGATCATGGGTCCAACTGACTGAAACGCAGGATTTGTGGTGATGATGCCATTGATATTCTCCCTGGCACAACCATTTTAAAAAATATATTCCTATTTTTATATTTTTGCTCATAATTTTGCTTCTTTGCGGTTTCTGTGACCAAACGGCCTCCTTGCCGACGACTAATTTGCCCCCCCCCCACTAGGGAAATTCTTCCCATTTTTTGGAACTCTGTTTTTTGCTTTTTTTCTTATTTTTCCAAGATATGTTATGTACTACTTCTGCCTTTCACAGGTTCTACTGTTATTTTCCGTGTTTTTTTGCCATGTATGCTAGTGATGTATGTCTTACCTTCTATAGTTTCTCTCTCTCCACAGTTGATTGTACCTTGCACATTTCTCGGCTTTACCTCTCTTACCCAACCGGCATCATGGGGAATAAAATTATATCTTTAAATGTTAACAGACGTAATTCGCTCCTTCAAAAGGTCAACGCTCCTCTGGAGAGACATTCTGAAATCCAAGGAAGATATTGTATTGTCTCCAATAGACTACACACCTGAGGGTCTAGATGCCCATAGGCTTGTGCGACTAAGAAATTTCCCGGTACACTATCTTTACCATCCTTTTCACAAAAAAAGGAGGAGTGGCAGTCCTTTATTAAAGAAACCTGTTACCTTTTCTCCTAAGCAAGGATTATTTGATGAGAACTAGAATACATTATTTTGCACTGCTTACTAGAGGGGTTTGAGTACACCATTGCCACCTCTAAGCGCCCAATAAGCGACATCTAACTAACGATTTATTACTTAGGGTAATTGATAACAAAAGTCCCTGCATGTGGGCAACCTCATTATGTGCGGGGAACTTTAATATGGTTTATAGATAAGGACATAGACAAGTCCCCACAACTCTCCCATCCATAACACAGGACTTGAAATGCGTTTATTGAACACGGGAAACTTACAATGATCCATGGCGGTACTCCATCCTGAAGGAAAAAGACATCTCATATATTTTTTTCGGCCCCTAATTAATCCTACTCACGAATTAGACATTTTTTCCTGTTTAATAACAAGCTCCAAATCCAATCGTCCCTTTTCCACCTGACAATAGGCATATAGAACCTGTCGTGCACCAAGCCCCCCTGTTTCTTCACGCAGTAGAAACCAAATCCTCCCCTCCCCATCTTACTCACCTATGGAGACAGAACACCTATCTGCTGAAATCGCTCCAAATGTTTGATTAGACATTCGAGATTTCCTTAAAAGGAATATTTTTGACTTTAACCAGCCCCTCTGTATCACACTTCCAACTCCACTGGAGCGCCCACAAGGCTTTCGAACAGAGGTATTTACCTTAAACTTATGCATCTATAAGAAAAAAGCAAAATGAGAGAATCTAAAGTGCAACTGTTAGAAAAAATCCCGAAGCTGATGGCCTTGCAAAGAAATCACCTTCTCCATTAAACATTGAGAACTTGCGTTCTTTAAGACATTCAATAAGCAAGTATTAGTACTCCACAAATATGAAGCCTCTCTTTGCCATAACTCAGGTAGGAAAATTTTTTATGCAGTGGAACGCCCGGGACATGTGCAAGCCCGAAGGGATAAACAGCCTCCAGCCAAATCCCTAAAATCTCTTCACCGACATGGTAAATAGCCAGAAGATAAGTGCACCCACAGGATAATGTGAACTCCTTTGCACGATATTACCAAGCTTTATACAATCTAAAAGATAGACCCCTCAACTTGCCGTCGCCAGTTGATAGCCCCCGCATATCCAATCTTTTTTAAGTAATCTATGCCCTTCTCCCTACCTGAAAGTTTTCAAAGCTCAGCTAGCCGCTCTGTCAACACCCCCTATTACTTACAGGAACTCTCCAACATGCTATTAATCAGTCCAAATCAAACAAATCCCCAGCCCTATGGTTTATTAATGAATACATAAGCTCTTATCATGAACAACTTCTAGATACTTATAATTCTTTCCTAATCAAATTTCCCCTCCTAGCAGAGATTTAGCGCCACAATTTGTGACAATTCCAAACCTGGCAAACACATGCACAAAACGTGTCAAATTATAGGAGCCGATTCTCTTGCATAATACGGACATTAAACTTTTTGCAAAAATTTATGCCAAAGGGTGAATGTAGTTTCTCCCATCCCTTATCAGTTATTCGGACCAAGTAGGTTTCGTTCAGTGAACGTCCACCAATGAGAGATGGGATCCGACAAAATTCTTAATGTTCTTTCAGTTTCTAAATAAGATAGAACTCACAGGTCGTCCTGCATTCCTCTCGATGGAGAAAAGGCATTTGATCCGCATTATTTGGGCATACTTCTGGAGGTCCTCCTTAAATTTGGATTATCTGGTCCAATCTTTTTACTGCAATACTCATATAAATAACCCATCACTCTTTCGCCACCAGTCGCCTACTCCTCTGGCATTTTTGTCGCGTCCTTTAAATATCTCTACAGGTACTAGACAGGGATGGTCGCTTTCACCATTGATTTTCGATATATGGCATTGAGCCCATTCAGAGATGATAAGGTGTTATCTCCCTTAACTTGCAGGTGTTGATAATTGCCCAGCTTTGCCATAAAACAAGTTTGTACGTCAGAATGACATTCTAATATTGCCAAAAATCCGGACATTCATTTTTCCAGCTTCTACTAGATATCTCAGTTGTATGCTGAGTGTGTCGCTGTATAAACGAAAATAATACTAAAAATCAACCATATTGGCCCATACATTGCCCCTCCCGGATTCGATCCAACTGCTTCCATTTTAAATTTACATATGGTCGTATCTCATATAATTGTGTATATAGGAGTTAAAATTTTCCCAGAACCTTTCCAAACTCATTGAACAGAATTGGGTGGGGTTAGTAACTCATCACGTAGATCAGCTGAGGTGGTGACTAGATTCGGGAGTTTTTCTCTGTCATGGATACTAGAATCAACCTTACTAAATCTTCTTTTTCCTAAGTTTTTATGACCTTAGCACGAGCTCCTTCCTATTAATCATTCTACGGCACTGTTAGCCAGAAAACTCCAAACCCTGATTTTAAAGTTCATATTGGGGGGTCGAAAAAACCTCTGCTTATCGGAAACAGAATTTACTTTTTATCTCCCAAAAAAACAAGGAGGGATGCTGTCCCTAATCTATGGGCAAACTAACATTTCCTCAATCCTGGGAACCAGGCCCTTTCTCCATTTGGAATGTCCCACATTACAGACACACCGTAGACACATATTGTAAAATGCGTTGATTAACCCGGCTCTTTTAAAGGACCACCTTTGGCAACTTTATTAAGGCATTTCCTTAACTCCCCTCTTCGCAACTAACGCCACCTGGCTACCACCCAGACATTTGCCCCTTTTATTTTTGCTGAAGGCAGAAACATATACTGTAAACATAAAATGACATATTAGTATGTAAAATACACCCCCTTGTCTCTGTTATATGGACTAATCCAACATCTGTTTAGAGCCTTGGATTTTTCCAGAGGAGTTTTGGGTGCTTGGGGACCTTATTTTTTCTGAAGGGGTTTTTAGGACATTTTGAAGATCTTGCTTCCAGTTCTCTTTACCTAACTCACAGTTCTATGTTTATCTGCAAATTAAGGCATGCAGTTTCCTCCTGTTACCCAAGCTTTTCGTCTACATTGGCCCAGAGCCCCCCATCCATTACATACTATTGGATAACCATCGCCTATGTGAAAGGGCACTTTTCGGCTATGCCTATGCTGACGTTAACTGATGCAGACCTGAATGAAAAACTAGACTACATGCTCAAATGGGAAATGGGATTTCTAAATCCTTCACGGAGAGGAATGGTGGAAGTCTTCGAACTCAAACCTCTAACACTCCAAGTGCGTTTAATCACTTGCCCTTTCAAGGAAGATTACACCTATGGGTATCTTACTTTACTTCCAGTTCGAACTGCCCAAATAACTTCCCAGGATTCTTCTAATAAAGTGCAGGATGAACAGTGGATATGGCTGGTTTTCTTATGTCACCATATGATGTGGTCATTCCTAGTGATTACAACTTGTATGGATCAGGGTATAGGGTTTGATTCAGCAATTATATTGTCCACAATTCATTCTCACACAAGAACTTGCATTATTAGACATTGGTATGGATGAAATTCCTTATTCTTATCAAACGGTGATTCAACATATTTTAATTGCTACCAGACTCACCATTGCTAGTTATTGGAAGTCATCCCTCACACCAAACTTCATAGAGGTTGTCAATAGGGTTAATATACAATTTCACAGTGAATTGAATCTCATAACTCCCCCCCACTTAGTGTCGAAACAGAGACGAAAGTGGGAGATTTGGATGAGCTCGACTTTTGCTAATTAATGCTCTATGATTACTTCCTTACCTGTGTACTTTTATTTAGAATTTACTTGCATTCCTTATATAAAAAGAGAAACTGTGGTTTTAAAGATGTAGACTTATCTGCTTTGTTTATCATGCATGATGTTTTGCATTTCCTAGTACTACATGGCTTATTATTGTTTTACCTGTTTTTGTTTGGATTATATTCTGGACTATGTCCTGTTTTTCTTCCTCTGTAAACAAAATTTTCTTCAATAAAAAATTTAATGATTAAAAAAAAAAAAAAAAAAGAAATCATGGAACACCACGCCTGGCCAACCGTCATCCTCCTCCTATGCTACGGGGCATTTTTTAGACAAACAGCCCCGTCAGTATCCATTGAGAAACAAGGAACACCCCCAGAGATAAATTCTAGTGATGATCTACAGATCATTTATGTTTCACAACGCCAAATCTCAGACATTGAAAGGAAAGTGTTAAGTAAGGGACTGACTTTTGTTCCCACAAATAGCTTTAGAGAGTTTGAGTGGGTTAAAGATCTCCACCTCTTTATCCGCAAAGTCAAATGGGCCAGGTTTTTTCACAAAAAAGATATGAAGGAATGTGAAGATCTGGGGATCGAACATAGTGATCTAATGGGAGTAAAAACCTTGGTTGACTTGATGTCAGAAGAAGAGAGACCCCTGGGAGAAGGGCCCTTTACCACATTATGCAATAAGAGCACGAAGTCATCACCTCCCCAACCATACTCTTGTATCGATTCCTTTCTTGAGACCGTGATCAGTGAATTGAAAGATCTTAACGGTACTAGGAATGGACCGAGTAATTTATCCAAAGATGAGAGACAGGCTTTAAATGACTTGGAGAGGGATACCTCGATAGTCATAAAACCAGCTGATAAGGGGGGGAATGTAGTTGTGATGGATGTACATCAGTATCACAGAATGTGTTTGGACCTCCTCCAAGATAAAGCTGGGTATGAGATATTGAGGAAGGATCCCACAATGACCCTTTTGGTACAACTAAGGGGGATGGTGGATGAGGCGTTATGTAACCGTATAATTAGTAAACAAGAACATGCTTTTCTTCTTCCCGAGTTCCCTAGGAGAGCCACGTTCTATGGGCTACCTAAAGTACACAAGGGAGTAAATCCCCTTAAAGGCAGGCCCATAGTGTCAGGGATAGGGAGTTTGACTCAAAATCTAGGTGTGTATGTTGATCTAAACTTGAGGGATTTTGTTACCTCTCTACCTTCCCACGTCAGAGACACATCTGACTTACTCCTTAAATTGGAGGGCATAACGATTGACGCTGATACCCTATTGTGCGGTATAGATGTGGAAGCTTTGTATTCTTCTATACCGCATGAGCAGGGATTGAAGGCAGTGCAATATTTTCTTAATACCCGAGGGAATCAATTTGTAAAACATAATGAGTTCATTCTCTCTCTTCTAAAATTTTCACTGGAGAATAATATCTTTGTATTTGACCGTAGGGTCTACCACCAGCTCAGGGGCACTGCGATGGGGAGCCCGATGGCTCCCACTTACGCAAATCTGCTCCTGGGCTGGTGGGAGAACACGGTGGTCTTCAGTGACGAAGAGGAGAATGTGTGGATGGACCGCGTCATATTATGGGCGCGGTACATCGACGACATTTTTGTACTCTGGAAGGGAGATATGTCGTCTTTCGCGGGTTTTGTTGCCTCCCTTAACAATAATAGAATAGGATTAAGATTTACATTCACTGCTAATGAATTTACTATACCGTTTTTAGACCTCACCATCTCGAAAAATGCTGATTACACGTTAAGCACGAAGGTCTTTAGAAAAGATACTGCCACTAATAGCCTCCTCAGGTGGGATAGCTGTCACCCGAGACCACTCATGAGGGGTATTCCTCGGGGGCAGTATCTTCGCTTGAGGAGGAATTGCTCTGATTTTCAAACTTTTAGGAGTCAAGCAAGAGATTTGAGGGATAGGTTTACAACTAGAGGTTATCACCAGTCCTCTCTGAAAGAGGCGTACCATAGGGCAATATGGACAAAACAGGCAGGTCTTGGCGGAGTCACTAGGAATGATCTTCGGATCATTGGGGAGTATACCACAGGCAGATAGGATCTATGACATTGTAAGGAGATATTGGAGAATACTCCTGAAGGACGACGTTCTTAAGGAGATACTGCCTGCCACTCCGTCAATTACCTATCGGAGGGGGCGAAGCCTCAGAGACCGGCTGGTGAGGAGCCACTTTGTGGCCCCACAAAGAGAGACTTGGCTGGGTAGACAACCCAACGGGTGCTTTAAATGCGGTATGTGCAAATTTTGTCAATATGTGGACAATTGTAAAACATTTGGTGACACTGATAGTTCCCACGAGTATACTATCAAAGGATTCATTAACTGCACTTCCGTTGGTGTCGTCTATCTGGCCACATGCCCTTGTAAGCTCAAGTACGTTGGGAAAACACGCAGAGAACTGAGGAGAAGAATTGGTGAACACATTGGTGATATCAAAAAATAGCATGATACACCAATTGCTAGACACATATGGGAAAAGCATGATGGTAGGACTGATGTGATGCAATTCAGGGGTATTGATTTGGTGAAACCCCCAGTGAGAGGAGGCGACTGGGACAAACTCATTCTACAGCGTGAAACACAATGGATTTATAGGCTTGATTGTGTGTTTCCAAAGGGGCTGAATGAGTCACTGTCCTTTACGTGTTTCTTGTAATTATCGTTTGGAGATTCTATTATACAATTAACCCGCATAGGAACACAGATTCCCTTTATTATCATTCTATACGCCAGACATCCATTCGACTTAGATTATATATCTGATTGTATTCACTACTTCATGTTCCACTTTGTGTATTATTGTGTTATCTACTTTATATTAAGTATATTCAATGATTAACTATTGGACACTGGTATAGATTATGCCTGTTGCCCGGGTCTAACATCTGCTACCATCAAGATGCTGGGTATGCATCGCCTGGTAGTCACAGTAACGTGCAGTGGAAACACTTTTGTTTCCTTTCTTTTTATGATGCGTTTTGTATTAGTGCCATCTGCGCTTGCGCGGGCTAATGTGTTAATTACTATGCCTGGCGCGGGCGCGATTTTGGGTCTACATTGCGGCGCTGCTGTGCTGGTGGGCCCGTGGCGCGTGCGCTATGTGGCGTGCTGATGCTGGCGCCGCCATCTTTTTGTCCGCGCATCCATGGTGCATTTTTTGTGGCGCCGTCGCTGGCGCAGACGCCGTCATCGAAAACGATGCCGATACTGGCGCGCCATCTTTATTTGTCCGCGCATCCGTGGTACATCTTTTTGTGCCGCCGTCGTTGGCGCAGGCGCCTTCAGCGAAAACGAGGCTGATGCCCGTATGTGCCTTATTCGGACATGCGCAGTACCTAGCGTCAGACGCCGATCTGGGCCTGTTGTTGTGAGTGAGTACATTCACTTTGATATAGTGAATAGGGGGCGTTTTTTCTCCTCCATGTGTGGGGGAGTGTTCACCCTTGGGGGAGGTTATATATCCCCTCAGGTGTGTATCTTAGCTGTGGGACACTAGACACTAACACCGATGTGTTAGTCCCCATTATAGGGAGATACACCAACTCCCATGTATAGGTAACATCTACTTGAATCTTGGCGATGAATGTACTGGAGATTCAGGTATTTTCTTTTGGTATTTGATTTATTAATGTTCACCCTTTGATTTGATTGTATTGAGTGTGTTTTTCATTTATCTTTGTAGATGGATATGTTTTGTCTGACCCACTGAGGAGTCCCTGGAATGGGACGAAACGCGTTTGGGGCTTTAGTGGCGCATTATCTGTAATGACGCCTGTTTGTTGTCATCACATTGACCTAATTTACCATTTTGGGTCAATTGGTACAGATAAGTACTAGGCACTTTTACACTTTTTTATAGGTGCTATTTACTTGTATCTGTATTGTTGTTCTTTGCATATCTGTTCTATTCGGTATCACAGATTGTGATTTTTTACTGTTTGCCCCTACTTCTTCATTTTTGAGGTTCCGCTGGTTGTACACAAAAGGAGGCGGTACTATGTGTAGGGGACAGTTTAGGAGTTTATTTTGGGGTCGCCCTTATCAGGGCGGGTTCTCCGATTGTGAGAGGCATATAGGGTGTGTAGTCTAGGGGATATTGTAGGTATACGGTCCTCACCCCTAGTAGGTGTCCTATCACTTTTTTGTAGTCTATATTTTGTAATTTTTATCGGTATTATTATTAAAAGGTTTGTTTTAATGGAGTAGTTTTTTTATGGTAGTTTTGATATCTCTATTCCTGTAAGCTATATTTGTGGGAAGTTTTTCTTGTGGTGTAGTCAGGATTAGAAAACGTAATAAGGCTGTGCACATCTAAAATATACTTTGAAAAACGCAAGCATAGGTGCACACTGAAAGGCAATAGCATACATCTAATACAAATAACAGTGGCACACTAAAAACTAAATGAGACATAAAGGTATATAGGAATATTGGAAATGCATTACTGCTAAGGAAAATATGAAAACCTGGGACTCTTAGTTTACAGTTTTTGATCAAAGATTGTATTAAGCTCACCTCCCAAAACGTTATTTGTATTAGATGTAGTCAGGATTAGGACAAGATATTCTGGTCTCCTAGGCAAAAAAAATTCATATAGCGCCCCTTACATAGAAAATTCTGCTCACTCCATTCCTTCTTGCACCCCCTTTTGTGCCTGGGATGTAGTGGTAACCTAGGCAGTCATCTGCCTTCGCCTAACCTGTGATCCAGCCTTGGGCATAGTTTGAGTTTACATATAAATTACTACGTAATTTAAAAAAAAAAATTAGCAGCATGAACCTAAAATAAAACCTATTTCTGCATTTGTTTTTCAATTTTTTTTACAGCATTCACATTTCACACTAAATAACCATTATATTACTTCCACAAGTAATTAAAGTCATATGGATACCTAATACAAGTAGGTTTTTTCTTTTCTGTTTGTAATATATGCACAACAATTTTTTATTAAATATTTTATTTGAATTTTTTCCACATGTTTTTTACTTTTTTAATTCCCATTAAGAATTAACTATTTTTACATTTTTTTTTACATTTACTAATATATTGGCATATTCCTCTATGCTAATACATTTCTCTCTTTGTCAGTATAACACAGGCTTCTGCCAGGGCAATACACAATGTGCCCTGAGAACAGGTTTACTATGCAGACAGCCCTGTGGCTACTCTATGTCCTCAAGGCTGACTATATAGATATTCCCCAGGCTCCATTGGACATTGGGAATCCCAGTGACCCGATGGAGCAGGGGAATCCCCTGTCATTATGCCACAACAGCAATCAAAGGGTTCAATGGCGGGGATCAGAGGTTTCTGTCGGTCCCTGACATTCATAGAAATTGCTGTAAGAGTGGAGCTGCTTACTTCAGCTCTGCTCTTGACACAATTGTAGCGCTTAGAGCTGTAAAGCCTCTTTGTAAGCAATGACATCTTTTGGTGTCACTGGTAACAGAGAACATGATCCGCCCAATGTCGAAAGACAGTGGGCGATCGTTAAGGGGTTTATAATATTGGGCTTGATATACTGGTTATTTTATAGAAACACATCATTATAAACCCTAGTAATAATGTGCATAATTTAATGAGAGGTGTGATTTCATGTGCTTGGGCATGGTTAGAGTCATGACCAGGTGTGATGTCAAATACTTGGGCATGGTTTGAATTGTGACCTGGTGTGATGTCATGTGTTTAGCTGTGGTTAGAGACATAATGAGGTGTAATGTCACATGCATGGGTGTGCTTGGGTGTGGTTAGAGGCATGGGCTGATGTGTCCTTCTATGTAGTCGCTAAATATTGGGAGGCATGGTCTTGAGCAGTGTAAGATGTGAATTAAGCACTACATAACATATAATACTAAAGCTTTTAAATGTGTCTCTTTCTGCCTCAGTCTCTTTAGACTTCTAAAGACATCTTTATACTAGGATCAGATAGTCTGGTAGCTGTGTATGGAGTAAACCACACATGGCCACCAATGGCCTCTGTTATTGATTTATACAAAGCAGATTGAAAGGTTAACGGCTGTTAAACATAATATGTTGTATTGATTGACAAACTCAGTAATACTACACCGACAACTTGTGGTCTGCTATATTTGACTATTTTTTAGATAAATTACATAGCTATTTGTTTCTTTTACTGCAAATGCGTGCAGATAAATAACTGGGTGCTGTTTCTTCTTCTTGTCAAAATACATTTCTCTACTTAACAGAAATAACCAATATATTCAAGAGTGCTGCCTGAATCTCTAGAGAGACAAAATGAAGTGTCACTACAAAATTGATTTCTAATAGGGCTCTTATTCTAATCAGACTTACTCAGCACAGGTCTTTAAACAACATTCTGGCTATGGTGATATATAGGTCTTAATGAAGTCTTTTATGAGTAATATACACCCACTAAGGGTATTTTTACACTGAGTATTACTCTCATATACATGTGACCTGCCGAGGATTTTTATCCGGCCCGCCGCTGCCACCTGCGGCACCAGTGGTGGCAGCGGCAGAGCCGCAGTCCTCTGAGTTACTGTGCGCTCTATAAGCTGGCCCCTGCTGTCGTGCTGCCTCACATCACTTGTCACCGGCCACAGCACCTCCCATATGATGGGAGGTGGCGTGGGCGGTGACAGAATATATGAAAGCCATTGCGAGCCACGCAACAGCAGGGGCCAGCTTCGGGGGGGCGGACACTCTGCAGCGGACGGGAGGTGCCTGAGGGCGGACATTTACAATATATGGGAGGTTCCTGTGAGTGGCAGAGGGCGGACACTGTGCAATGTATACGCAGAATGTACGCCCTCTGTCACTCACAGACACCTCCTATATATTGTAAATGTCCACCCTCAGGCACCTCCCGTCAGCTGCACAGTGTCCCCCACCCACAGTCGTCCCCGGCGATGCCGCTATCACCCGCCGCCGATCGTTAGGGTCCTAAGTCGATACCGATCACTAAGGTACCGGCTTAGGACCTTAGCGATCGGTGATGGCAGCTGCGCCAGGATTAACTGTATGTGCGTCTGCCGGACGCACATACAGATAGATGCTTCTGCGGAGAGCAGGGGCTCTCCGCTCTGCAGAGTACTCTGGTGAGGTGCAGGACGGATGCGCCTCTGTAGAGTCGACAGCATGGGCGGCATCAGCGTCATCCCGCTGCGGTGCGGCCTGGTGACGTCACGCCGCCCGAAGAAGACGCCAGGAGCGGCGGCGGGGAGCCATGTCCGCTGTGTGTTGTCACTTTTTTATTTTTAATTATCTCTACACCTGCTGGGGGCCTAATTCTACCTATGTCTGCTGGGGGCCTAAATGTACCTATACCTGCTGGGGGCCTAATTCTACCTACACCTGCTGGGGGCCTAATTCTACCTACACCTGCTGGGGGCCTAATTCTACCTATGTCTGCTGGGGGCCTAAATGTACCTATACCTGCTGGGGGGCCTAATTCTACCTACACCTGCTGGGGGCCTAATTCTACCTATGTCTGCTGGGGGCCTAAATGTACCTATACCTGCTGGGGGCCTAATTCTACCTATGTCTGCTGGGGGCCTAAATGTACCTATACCTGCTGGGGGGCCTAATTCTACCTACACCTGCTGGGGGCCTAATTCTACCTACACCTGCTGGGGGTCTAATTCTACCTACATCTGCTTGGGGCCTAATTCTACCTACACCTGCTGGGGGGCCTAATTCTACCTACACCTGCTGGGGGCCTAATTCTACCTACAGACCTGCTGGGGGCCCTAATTCTACCTACAGACCTGCTGGGGGCCCTAAATCTACCTACAGACCTGCTGGGGGCCCTAAATCTACCTACAGACCTGCTGGGGGCCCTAAATCTACCTACAGACCTGCTGGGGGCCCTAAATCTACCTACAGACCTGCTGGGGGCCCTAAATCTACCTACAGACCTGTTGGGGGCCCTAAATCTACCTACAGACCTGCTGGGGACCCTAATTCTACCTACAGACCTGCTGGGGGCCCTAATTCTACCTACAGACCTGCTGTGGGCCCTAATTCTACATACAGACCTGCTGTGGGGCCTAATTCTACCTACAGACCTGCTGGGGGCCAATTCTACCTACAGACCTGCTGGGGGCCCTAATTCTACCTACAGACCTGCTGGGGGCCCTAAATCTACCTACAGACCTGCTGGGGGCCCTAATTCTACCTACAGACCTGCTGGGGGCCCTAATTCTACCTACAGACCTGCTGGGGGACCTAAATTCACCTACGTCTGCTGGGGGACCTAAATTCAATAATAAATTGGGTATCACTGTAATTGTATCGACCCACAAAGTAAAACTTTTTTTTTAAACTATATTCCGGCCCTCCGATGGTCTGAGGGACCGTGAACTGGCCCCCGGTCTAAAAAGTTTGAGGACCCCTGATGTGACCTTTCACCTATCTCACATTACCCTATTTGTTTCTATACACTGTCTTGTAACTTGTTTGTAATGTTTATGCGCCTCTTTGTATTCAACTATGGGATCTCTTTTTCTGTAAATGTATGTGATTTTTTATAATTATTTAATAAAGAATTTTGGTATTAATTGGTGATGGATTAAGCTCCTTCCTTTTTCTCTATATGTGTAAGTTGTATGTTTTGGGAGTATTCCATCGTTACTTTCAGGATGGGACGTTGTTTGGGGCATTTTTTTGTGAATAAAACTGACAACTTGTGGTCTGCTACATTTGACTATTTTTAGATAAATTACATAGCTATTTGTTTCTTTTACTGCAAATGCGTGCAGATAAATAACTGGGTGCAGTTTCTTCTTCTTGTCAAAATACATTTCTCTACTTAACAGAAATAACCAATATATTCAAGAGTGCTGCCTGAATCTCTAGAGACAAAATGAAGTGTCACTACAAAATTGATTTCTAATAGGGCTCTTATTCTAATCAGACTTACTCAGCACAGGTCTTTAAACAACATTCTGGCTCTGTTACTCTAAACTCACTTTTAAGCATGTTGAAAACTGCATTGTCATTTTTCTGTCCATTTCATGACAATTATCATATCCTAGTAGCAGGATAAAAGCATTGTTCATATGGAGGTTGTAGTCTTTACAATTCTTCTTTCTTGCTGTTCTTTGATTGCATTTTCCTCTTTCCTTTTAGGTCCTGTTTAGAAATGCCTTTCAGAAATGTTATTCCCCACAAAAAGCACTTTGTAAAATATAGAACAAGATCAATCAGGAATTCCATATTACCTGTTTTAGAGAAAGTATCCTACTCTATATTCAGACAAAGACCTTCAGTTGCACAGATCATTTGATGAGGAAGAAAATAACTTTTAACACTGCTAAGGGATAGCAGAGACATACAAGTTTCCTTTTTTTGCTGATAAAAAATACTCATTTGTTCTTCAGTTTGCATGGGTTCACATGGTACAGTAGTGATAGGTCACAATTACAATCATTAATTCCATTTTGCATTCATTACTTAATGTTTTCTCTGATTTTCCAACCTGCAAAATCATGGCATTTCCTAATACAGTTCTGTCTATCACTTGCTTGGTCCTACAAGTGAAAGTTAAATATTACACCATAGTTTTCGCACTTTTTTACCCCTTAAAAAAACAGGGCTAAATATTATGCCTCTTATTGTGTGAATATACCCCTTCATATTTTGTGCTGTAATATTTATAGTGTAATCGGAAGCTAATACAGAACGGCATACATTATTAATGCAGTAGGAAGGTAGCTAACACATTGCGTTGTGTCAGCATGAATCTGGTGTCCACACATTCTGCAGCGGTTGAAATCAGAGATACAGATGTAGCAAAACTAAACTTCTCAGATAACACAAAATGATATCACAGCACAGAATGTTATCTTACATTTGTTATGTTTTGTCCGAGATAAGAGCAGATAACATGAAAATACATCACTGTCATGTTAAACTTTGCTACATCTTTAGCTCCAATTCTGGCCATTTTATCCCCTAGATGCCATGGTCAATAGTTACCCTGGCATCTAGACAGTTGACAGAGGAAGGGTCCTTCCTCTGTTAACCATCGGCAGCCCTACAGTAATGGTTGCTGATGGTTACCTTTGTAACTGGAAGCCAAAAATTGCCATTGACAGGCCTAACAGGCTGTCTATCACAGTTATAATACATAACAATATAATAATGTGTCATTATGAAGTATAAAGCCCCATAGTGAGGCTTAAAAAATAAACAGTTCATAACATAAAAAAATAAAAGTTAACACACATACACACAAAATCTAAAATAGTTTTAACTGTTTGTTTGCCTTGCCTTGAAATATTATTTACCTATGGCCAGCTCACCATTGCGCCAGAATTTCTGTTTTTCTCTTCCTTCACGGTGTTAGATGACAGACTCCTATGACACCTAATGTTGCACTGTCATTTCTGTTATTATTATTATTTTTTTTTTAGCATACCATTTAGTCTAAATTGTTTTCCATAGTATCTTCCACCTAAAACTTAGGTGCGTCTTGAGGTCTGGTACATCTTATAAATGAAAAATATTGTATACAATTATGTCTTAACTTGAATTAATTAAAACAATGTTAGTTTTATATTATTCATATATTTAATTGTAAATTGTCAAACAAAGATATGTTGATAACTTCCTCTATATCCACAAAGCAACTTACCAACTCTCTTTCTTGGGCTGTAGGTTTAAATGTTTCAGGGCTTATAAGTACTGTATATGGCTATCATAGAGGTGCATGAGCCTTCTACTATACGAACATCTACCTCCAATTTTATAGTTAAATCAATTTTTATAAAGATATCGAAAAAGGTAGAAAACATAAGAATAGCAAATATTTTTTATAGCTAGTCCACATAGAGAATAGGAAAGAGAATTATACATCAGAATATAAGTTCTAAGCAAAGTAACATAGCGATATAGCGGTATCCCTCTTAGTGATGGGGAATGAGGTGGAAAAAGAGTGTCAACTCTTTTAGTAAATCATAAACAATGTTCATCTTGTAAAGGGAAAATGGACATTAATCTCTTACCAACATAGGATATATGGCCAGTAAGGTTCTATGTAGCTGAATTACTTAGTAATTGAGAAGAGCCATATTATTATGACCCACTGTTAGGAAGGGGTTAAACAAGTCAGGCAAATCAAAGAAAAAAAGTAAACATACACAAGGGAAAAATAGGGTTGCAAATATAATAGCAATACATATAAAATGGAAGCGGAAAGTAGAGGAATATAGAGGTCAGTGCAGGGATCCGAAAAATAGTTAATAAAATTCAAGGTCCAGACAAACCTGTAACTCTATTGTCAACGTACCTTTGATTTCTGTAGCTGCTTCAGTATATGTAGATTAATGATTATAAAAAGAAAAAAATGCAGCACTCTTCCAAGCCAAAAAACTTACAGTGGGTGCCAGCGGCAATAAGTCCTGACCAAGACCAAAATATATAAGCGAAAGGAATCCACAGCACTCCAGGTAGAAATGAAAACGAAATCCTTTTTATTCACCCATTTAGACTTGCAAACGTGTCAATCCAACACTGGATCTTTCACAAGCAAGATTCTAATGAATAGAGATGGCGTAATTTCCTCAAAAATTCGATTCGGTACTTCGTCTAATTGTTCTCGACAAAATTGGTTCGGTCGAAATTACATTCGGCACGAATCGCGTTTAAGAAACAGCATTTCCAGCTGCACAGAGCCTGCAGAGTGCCTAGTAGAACTTGTGCCATGCTAAATATGCAGATGGGCCTCTGGGTTTGAGTCTTCAACAATGTGTGTTTTAGTATGACACGAACATGACTAGCCGCCGCTCTTAGAATTGCTCTCACTCTAAAATCCCTGGTGCACTTAAAGGGCAAAACTGACAAAAAAACTCAAGTGGGGAATGTAGCCTGATAAAGTCATGCAGCGAAATCTGTAAAAAAACAAGCCTGAGAGCTCAGGTGGGCAACATTCAGTGACAGAGTGTGGAGGTGACGGCGGCAGCCACGCACATGAAGTCGAGAGGGCACAATACATTCTGGGGGTGCAAAAAAAATAGTAGGCCCCAAGTGGCACAATGAACGTGTGAGTCAGGCAGCAGCAGCATAGGGCAAAAAGTGGGACAAAGACATTCTGGAGGTGGCAAAACAGGGGTAGGCCCAAAGTGGCCAAAAGACACAGTGTGAAGTCACGGCACACAGCAGAGGTCAGAGTGGCACAATGAAATCTGGGGGTGGAAAAAAAAATGGAGTAGGCCACAGAGTGGCCAATACACAGTTGGGGTCACAACAAAACCCACATGAGGTCAGACAGTGGGACAATGACATTCTGGAGGGGCAAAAACGGAGTAGGCAACAGAGTGGCACAATGACACAGTTTGTAGGTCACGGGACAGCAGAGGTCAAGAGGGGCACAATAACTTTCGGAGTGGGAAAAAAGGAGTCCCCCAGAGTGGCAAATGACGAGAGTGGAGGGACGGGGAGACCACAGCAGCAGCAGAGGTCAGACAGTGGCACAATACATTCTGGAGGGGCAAAAACAGCATAGGCCCCAGAGTGGGACAAAGACAGAGAGTGGGGGTGACGACGGCACAGCATGACTCAGACAGTGGCACAATGACACGTTGGAGGTGCCGCAGCAGCAACAAAACACACAGTAGAGGGCAAGAGGGCACAATACTTCTGGAGGTGGCAAAAACAGTAGAGGGCCCGATGGCACAATCACAGGTTTGAGGCAAGCAGCAGCACATGAGGGCGACGTGGACAATGACATTTTGGAGGTGGGAAAAACAGGAGTAGGCCCGGGGTGGCACAATGACACAGTGGGGGTACGGGGCAGCAGCACATGAGGTCAAACAGTGGGAAATACATTTGGAGGTGGGAAAGACTGGAGTGGGCCCCAATGGCACAATGAACAGTGGGAGGTGACCGCACAGCACAAAACAGCACGCAGTAGAGGTCAAAGAGTGCACAATGACACAGTGGGGATTCAAGGCACCACAACGCAAAATGAGGTCCAGAGGGCACAAAAAAAGAGTGTGGGGGGTGGGTGGCAATCCCACCCCGGGGTAAAGAGGGTTTGGTGGCAGATGGAAAAACCTGTCACAAATGGTGGATAAAGGAGGCGGGGGCAATCAGAATATGGCTGAGGCGGGTAGTTTGAACCCAGACTCATTTTCTCACAGTTTGGGGTGAGACCATGGCTGTTTGTAGTCGACGCCTAAGGCATTGGGTGTGGAAATCCGGCCGACTACGCCTTTTCATCTTGACAAAGGTCAGCTTTCCCAAACATTTCCCAGGACAAGCGGGTTCCCTTGGGGAAAACGATGGCCCCCCCGCCTCACAAAACCCACTCGAGCCACACACTGGTGGGCAGGACATTTCTCCCTGCAAACCGGCAAGTTGGGGTCACAAATCAAGTTTGGCGGCCCATAGTCCCAGCGATTTTTTTAACTGGGGGGCAAGTGCTGTCCAATACCCACCACCTTTTGGTTCGGGCTGCCTAGGTCCTGCTGCTGCTGCGCTGCTGGCATGCCCCCTCACAGGGGTTGCTCATCATGACTCCAGACTTATGTTGCTCGGGAAGGAGCGGTACTGCTCCACCCCCCAACCTTTCCCCACACCGCGGCATAGTAACGTGACCTGAAGAACCCCCGGTCAGCCCTCAGGGGGAGGGACGACCCCCGCACATGGCAGCGCCAACTCTAACGGAGGATTTCCCTATAGTATTTGATTTTTGTCCCCTCTAGCCGGGGAAAAAGGCCCCATTTTGACCGTACAAGGGGCCAAAGGGGTGGAGAGCCAGAAGTCACCCCTCTCCCGGAGGGACTATTTGGGGCTTCCTAGCCAGGAAAATCAGCATGCTGGGGCCATCTGCAAAATGACTCCAAGGGGCCATTGCTTCCACCCCACTTATACGGGCCCACGTGCTTGCGGGTCATCTGCCTCGTCTTCCTCATCCCCACTACCCCCTCCACTTCCCTGCTCCTCCCCTTGTCACCTGGGTAGAAAACCCACTCATTTCACCAGACAATGCTTCTGCTCCAATGTCCTCCTCCTCCCCCCTCGTCCTCCATTTCATCCCCCCCGGACTCATTTGGCCGCGAGATGTAGTCCCCACGTCCCACCCCCTGCCCAGACAGATTTTTCACATCTTTTTTCCAGGACAAAGCAGGGGAATACGTTATTCATCCCGAGCCCTGGAAAACTGACAAATAACGGGGCCCTCCTCGAATGGCCTCAACAAACGGCGGTGTCACGCATAGCTGCCGCTGGTGACATCAAAGCTACACAGGGGAAAACTCCTGTACGCCTGAATCACAAAATATCGTTAATCCCCCTTTTCTTTCAACAGTCTGTCCAACATGTGCGGCTGAATTTCCCAACGGATGGAAACATCCAAAAATCAGAGTGTTTTTGGGGGGAGGCCGTTCTGCCGCTCCCAACTTGAGGAGGGTGTTTCGGGCTTTGTAGGAATGGATAAATGCAGGGCAACATTTTTCCGGCCCTTCTCAAATTTCTAAGACGTGCAAGACTTCAGGAACCTTTCACAACCAGATTGAACCCCTCCCATGCAGGCCGCATGAACATCCATCCTCAGTGCAGCGCGGACACCATGTTCCCCCATTGTCCGTCACCAGGGTTCCGTTTTGATTTGGCGCGGAGAAAGCCACACACGATTTCTTACTGAGACGCGGAGATTCCCCCCTGTGACTTCGTTCGCGAGGAAAGCCAGGATAGAACTCGTGACCCCTCTGTGCCCTAAAAATTGGATGAGGGAAACAATATTGGGAGGCGAATGGGGTGGTGGTGGAGGAGGAGGCGAACTTTGGGCACGGGAGCCGCAGTTTACAATGTGGAGGAAAAGGGGCGTCTCCTGCCCAAATTTTTTGGGTGTGCCGGGGCAGAAACACATTCACCCAAGGGGCCGTAAAGGACATGTCTGGCCCTGACCGTATTTTACAGATCCAGACGTCCACGCGCCTGCACCTTGGAACATAGATAAGCCAAGGACCGGCCCACCTTCTTTCTACATATTTATAAAGCGGGTACTTCCCTTTTTGGGAAAAATAAATTCGGTTTGGAACTCTCCATCTGGGCTGGGGCACAAGCCATTATTCTCTGAAGGTGCAGGTCCCCCTTTTTGGAAAAGGGAGTACCAAAAACGGGACAGGAACCCCCAACTTGGACGGGAGCCCCCTGTCACCCTGCTGCACCTTTAGGAGGGTTGGACGCATACTTTTGTCTCTTTGCAATCGCCTCGCTAAAACTGCGGGCCCCGGGGAGATGTGTCAAAGAGAAACAGCCCCCTTTCGCAGGGGTGGGACCTTGACTGGCTGCAATGGCATGCTGCCACGGGCCGCGTCGCTGCTGGGCAGAGGATGGACCCCACACTGAGCATTTTGTCCCAGGCCACCAAATGGTGACGCTGCATCTTTTTGACGCGGGGCCCAGGGCCAACTTTGCTCCCTGGGCCCCGCTTCACTTTTTCCCACAGATTTTACATATACCCTATTGGCTCCTCGGTGTCTTACAAAGAACTGCCACACTGCCGAGTAACTATTTTTAAAACCGCCAACGCCCGCACTAGTGACTATCCACCGCTGCCTCGCTGACCCCATGTGCCGCACTTTTTTTGGGCCCGGGGAAGCGGGTTTTCTACCCCGTGGCCACTTGGCTTCCTAACCCACACGCTGCTATCCTGCTGACTCACAGCCACAAACAAACCCCCCCCTTTCTGGGTGCGCCACTGCCCGACCCGCAAACTGACGCCCTCTTTCCTACATGATGAAACCCTTCTTCACCCGGCCCCAAATACAGTCGGCACATATCATCTATTTGTGTTTCATCGTCACTGCTGTCCTCATCACCGTCTTATATGCAGAGGGTGACCCCTCACAACATGACCTCCCATGGCCCCTCTCCACAACTTACTTGCCGCCTACTGCAAGAAGCAGGGGGTTTGGCCCAATTTCTTCGCTGCCAATAGCTGTGACTCCCCCTCAATTGTTTATCCCGCGTATAGTGGTGCCGAGCCCAACCACATGTAGATCTCTGGCTGAAAAACCGATGGGACAGAGGGGAGTTTTAGGACAGGTGAGGGGCCGTGACCCACCCCGGGCCCCGCCAACTAAGGGTTGTTCTGACGTTCCCAACCGCTCTTGGTGGGGTTTTCAATTCCCTCTGGGGGAAGTGGGTGACCAGTCAATCAATAAGAACCCTTGGGTTTCTGGGTCCCTCGGGCCCCTAGATGACAGCAGCAGTTTGGCTTTACAGAGTGACCCCCGCTGTGCGTCCCTCTTGGTGCTGGCCTGGGGCCCGCTCCAGGGAAAGTTTGTGCCACTGCCACTCAAGTGAAGAGCCCCCCTCTCTGTCTGACATACTGTTTGTTCTAAAATGTACAACACGTTTGATGAAATATCTGTATATGATAAATACCACCCCGATTTGACTCCCAAAGAAACCCCGTAACAAGCTTGGGATAAATTGCGCTCCACAAATGGCCAGGAAAAAAAATTTTTGTAGTGTCGTTTAAAAAAAACGTGTATTTTACTGAATTAAAATACAAAAAGGCTTAATTAACCTTCGGGTATAAAATGCTACAGGGAAAAAATTGGGTTCTTTGGGCGTGAAAAAGCGGGGTTTTTTTAGTCACCACAACAGCAGAACAATGCTTAATTTAAACCCCCGGATTAAATTGGCAAAAGAATTTACAACCAAAAAAACCCTTTGTAGGTGTTACAATGGGGGGTTTTTACGGAAAATACAAGAGAAAAACTTTTAATTAACCTTCGGTATGAATTATGCTACAGAAAAAGTCTTTTTTTTTTGGGAGTGAAAAAGCGGTTTTTTTTTAGTCCCACAACAGCAGAAAAATGCTTTAATTAAAACCCCCAAAAAGGAAAAATTTAAAAAAAATTTTGCACAAAAGGGGGTTTTTGGGGCAAAACCCAAAAAAAAAAAAAAATTCCAAAATTTTTGGGGGAAAAACGGTTTTTTTTAAAAAAATGCCCCCCGTGTTTAAAAAAAAAAAATTTTTACGGTTTAAAACAAACCAGCAAAGAAAAACTTGTAATTAACCTTCGGTTAGAAATCTACAGGAAAATGTCTTTTGTCGGTAAAAAAGACGGTTTCTTTAGTCAACACAACAGAAACAACGCTTAATTAACCCCCCGGATTAAATTTTCCAAAAAAATTGAGCAACCAAAAAAGAAGTGGGATTTGGATTGTAAAAACGCGTTTTTTTTAAATAAAACAACAGGGAAAAGGGTTAGATAAACCCCTTGGATATTCAATGTCTGTGAGCAATAGCATTTAAAAAAGTATTGCAGCTGCATTTTTACGCACACTGGACTTCATTAAAACCCCTCAAAAACAGAATTAGAACGTTAAGAGAACAGTCCTGAGACAAGCTTGACACCCCCCAAAAACGTTAAAAAATGAGTTCTTTTTAAAAATATCTTAGCACCGTGCAGCACCTTTTCCCCAACATACAGTAAGCGGTAGACTCAAAAGGGGCGCCCCGCTTAAATTTTGCGGTGACGTCACAGAAATCCCCCCCGGCCCCCTGCTTTATCTCTGCAATGTCATGTAGGCAAAGTCCCTTCCTCCCAGAGTTCTTTGCCCCCCTGAACGCCCAAAGCTCGCACCATTTTAATTTAAACAAAAGCACACTTCGTTTACGTGAAGTACCCTCCCTTCAAATTCTCAGAACGAAGTTTTTCCGAAATTCTAAACGAATTCCACTTCGTTAGAATCAATTTCCCCATCTCTATTAATGTTTGATCAATTAATATTGATTTTGCCTAGAATTCCCGGGTGGAGAATATTGCTGATGTAAAGTGTATGCACAGAGGTAGGGGATCCGGGGGCCCTACAACGATAATAAAAACCCACGCCAGGGGCGGAGCCCTAGTAAACCCGTTTTCACCAGAGCCCGCTGCAAAGCAGGATGGACTTGCTGCGGCGGGAAACTACCAGGTCGCTTCCACTCGGGACTTGTTTCCCGTTGAGGGCCCAAGGGAAGGTGGAACAAAATCGTTAGGTAAGTCGTTTTGGGGGCTAAAGGCGTAGGTCAGGAGGGGCGAGGTTCGTGGACGAGAGACAGAAGCAAGGCGGTACAGTACCGGAAATTTACTACGAGGCAAGTGTTTTCAAAAATAGCTATGGGGCACTAAAGATCCGGCAGAGAACTGCCGGAGGAGGAGCCCTTATATAGGGTCAGCGGCCGGTAACAGCCAATTACCGGTGAGCTGGCCCTTTAAATCTGAAGAAGCCATCGAGCACGCCCTAGGGAGCACTTGGCCGGCACTAGGAAGGGGGGAGTAAGGAGCGCGGGTAGGTAAGTCCCAGAACTCCGGGGGACGAGGGCGCCCACAGCCCGGCATACGGACCACGGAGCCAATCGCCCCCGACACCGGAGGGACAGCAGAAGGACAGACGCGCTCGCAGCCTGCCCCACGGGCTGAGGCGCCGTCCATGACAGTACCCCCCCCCCCTTTGGTCTCCTCTTCTTTCTAGCCCGGAGGAACCTCCGTACTAGCTCTCAGTCCAGAATGCTATCCTCCGGCTCCCATGACCTTTCCTCGGGCACAAAAACCCCTTCCAATCGATGAGAAAAAAACGTTTCCCTTTAGACACCTTCATATCCAGGATCTCCTTTACCAGAAAAACGTTAGTAGCATCCGCTTCAGGGGATGGAGAGACTGCCTTCTGATAAAAACGGTTCAGAACCAGAGGTTTGAGAAGAGAAACATGAAAGGAGTTTGGGATGCGCATGTAAGGCGGGAGCTGGAGTTTATAGGCCACCGGGTTTATGCGTTTAAGCACTTCGAATGGACCCACGTAGTGGGGTCCCAAGTTATAACTCGGAATCTTAAGGCAGACATATTTGGCCGATAACAATGCCTTATCAAATGGGTAAAAAAATGGGGGGGGGGAACCTACGATAATCTGCCTGAATCTTCATGCGCACCGAAGCTCGAAGCAGAGACTGGTGAGTCAGGGCCCAAATGGCCTTCATGTCGTGGACCAACGTATCCGCTGTTGGGACCTCAGACAGGGATGCTAGCAGACGAGGTGGGTGGGGGGGCATACCGTACACAATGTAGAAGAGAGAGGCACCCACGGATTCAAAATCTAGGGAATTGTCAGAAAATTCTGTCCACGGAAGCAAGTTGGACCAGTCATCCTGACGAGCTGAGACGAAGTGGCGCAAATAATTTCCTAGGATCTGGTTGACTCTCTCTACCTGACCATTCGTCTGGGGTGGTAGGCTGAGGAGAAGTCGAGCTTCACCTGTAGTTGGGAACAAAGGGCCCGCCAGAATTTATAAACCAGCACGACCCATCTATCCAGGACGAGTTGCAGGGGCAACCAGAGCAAAAGAACGATGTGGCCAGGCAAGTGGGCAGAGGGTTGGCCTGGCGATGGGGCAAAAGGCGCCATTTTCGAAAACCGGTCCGTGACCACCCAGATAACGGTGTTACCAGAAGAGAGGGAAGGTTGGTATGAAGTCCATGGCCACGTGCGACCAGGGACTGGTAGGGATGGGTAGGGGATGCAGAAGTCCCGCGGGTTTGTGACGAGACGTCTTGTTACGGGCACAGGTGATGCAGGACTAAACGAACTCCCTGACATCCTTGGCGAGGTCCGGCCACCAATAGAACCAGGAGATAAGGAGACAAGTCTTACGGGCACCAGGATGTTTGGCCA
This sequence comes from Phyllomedusa bahiana, assembly GCA_025379985.1. Classification (NCBI taxonomy): domain Eukaryota; kingdom Metazoa; phylum Chordata; class Amphibia; order Anura; family Hylidae; genus Phyllomedusa; species Phyllomedusa bahiana. The sequence goes on from JAODAL010014112.1 coordinate 83,426, forward strand.
CCAAAGAACAATGTCCCCACTTCAAGATTTTTCTTCAGAGTGTGGGGCCCACGTATGTTCTCCCTAGCGGGACATTCCAGAGGTCAACAGGGGCTGCGGAGACAAGGCATTCAGGGGGTATTATGTGTTCTGGGGCCACTTCTCCGATCACGTCGGCCGCACGTGAAAGGGCATCAGCCTTGACATTCTTTTCCGCGGAACGGAAGTGGATCAAACCGGAAAAAGAATAGAGACCAACTGGCCTGGCGAGGATTGAGTCATTGGGCGGATTGGAGATATTGAAGGATCTTATGGTCAGAATAGATACTGATGAGATGCCTAGCACCTTCCAACAGATACCGCCATTCCTCTAACGCCAGTTTAATGGCCAGCAACTCCCGATCCCCGATAGTATAATTCCTCTCTGCCGGCGAGAACGTCTTGGAATAGAAACCACAAGTGACTGTTTTGCCCATAGGCCCCTTTTTCGTGAGGACTGCCACAACCCCAACAGAAGAGGCATCCAGATCTAGCGAAAAAGGCTTTGCGGGGTCCGATCGAGCCAGGATAGACGCAGAGGCAAAAGCGGTCTTCAACTTCGAGAATGCTCCCTCAGCTTCAGGTGGCCAACTTCTAGGGTTGGAGTTCTTCTTAGTGAGGGCCACAATTGGGGCCACCCGCATGGAGAAGTGGGAGATGAACTGCCGATAGTAGTTTAAAAAACCTAGAAAACGTTGTATGGCCCGAAGGCCAACTGGGCGTGGCCACTGCAGAACGGCAGACAGTTTAGCTGGATCCATCTGTAAGCCCCTGTCAGTGATGATGTAGCCCAGAAATGGCAGACTCGTCTGGTGAAAGAGACATTTCCCCAGCTTGGCGTACAGGTGATTAGCTCGAAGGCGTCTCAATACTTGGCGAACGTGAACTTGGTGAGTCTCCAGATTGGGCGAGTATACTAAGATGTCGTCCAGGTAAACCACGACACAGATGTAAAGGAGATCCCTGAAAATGTCATTCACGAACTCCTGGAAGATGGCTGGGGTGTTGAACAGCCCAAAAGGCATGACCAGGTATTCAAAATGAGCGTCCCTTGTGTTAATTTCCTTTTCGGATGCGGACCAGATTGTAGGCCCCCCTCAAATCCAACTTGGAAAAGATCGAAGAGTTCCGTGTCTGGGGTAGGGGGACCAATTCTTTACCATGATCTTATTAAGACCCCGAAAAATCGATGCGGGCTGCGGGACAATCCCTTCTCCACGAAAAAAAAAAACCCTGCACCCGCGGGAGAGGAGGATTTACGTAAAAAACCCCTTCGGAGATTTTCTCGACGTTTCCGTAGGGCTTGGGGCTGGGGAACGGACAAGGGTAGACTCGCCACAGGGAGGAATGGTACCCGACAGTAGGTCAATCGGACAGTCGTATGGCCGATGAGGAGGAAGGGTCTCCTCTTTTTTCTCTGAGAAGACATCGGCAAACTCCTGATATTCAGCCGGTAGACCGGGCAGTGGCTCACGGGGCGCCGAACGAGAGCTGGGAAGCATGGGCGAGGTGCCACCAAAAAACGGCTCAAGCAGTTATGCCCCCAGCGGGTTACCTCCCCAGACGTCCAATCCAGAGTAGGGGAGTGGAGCCGCAGCCATGGAAGCCCCAGGAGAACCGCTGAAGAGGAGCAGGGCAACATGAAGAAAGTGATCTTCTCCTTATGCAGGACCCCTACACGGAGAGTCAACGGCTTGGTGGTTAACTGAATAGTGTCACTTAAAAGCTCTTCGCTGACCGAGGAGATCACCAACGGCTTTTCCAGACGGACCACCGGAAGGTGGTATTGCAACACCAAAGAATGGGGAATAAAGTTCCCGCCTGAGCCAGAGTCCAGAAAGGCTGGGACCTGGAATGTGAGTCCAGAGTCAGTCACGACTTGAACCGACATCGTGAGACGTGGAGAGGAGAAACTCACACCTAGGGACGCCTCTCCCACGGGACCTAGATGAGGGCATTTCCCGGACGCTTGGAATGTTGGGGACAATTCCTCCGGAAATGCTCTGGGCTGCCACAGTAGAGGTACAGGTTCTCCGATCAATGTCGGGCCAATTCTTGCTCAGTAAGTTGCACCCGGTCGACCTGCATAGGTTCCTTGCTGGGTATCGGTGATGATTGCATGGGAGGTCTCTGGAACGTTGGGGCCAGGCGAGGAAACCAGCATGGTCGGGCTGTCTCACGTTCTTGCCGAAGCTCCTCTTGCCTTTCAGCAAAACGCACGTCAAAATTAACTCACTGAGGGAAGACGGGATGTCTCTTGCAGCCAGCACATCCTTAACCCTACCGGAGAGGCCCTTTAGAAAGGTGGCGCACAGCGCGGCCTCATTCCAGGTAAGTTCTGAGGCTAAAATGCGGAACTGCACCGCGTAGTCTCTCACCGACTAATCCCCTTGGCGTAAGTTTAGGAGGGCTGTTTCAGCAAAGGATTCTCACGCAGGTTCCTCAAACACATAGCGGAATTCTTTGAGGAAGGCCTGTAGGTCAGCTGTCACCGAATCGCTCCTGTTCAAGAGAGGGGTGGCCCACGCCAGGGCCTTACCGGAGAGTAGGCTAATCACAAACGCCACCTTCGAACGTTTGGACAGGAAATGGTCCATCATCAACTTGAGATGCATGGTGCACTGGGTGAGGAACCCCTGCAGAGCTTAGGATCTCCGTTGAACTTGGCTGGCAGCGACAAACGGAGCTTGGGCCCCAACGGGGCCAGTAGAACTGCCGGAGTAGGAGCAACTTACGGGAGGAAGAGGAGGTTGCTGCTGAGCGGTGACGAGTTGCTGCATCATCGTGGTCAATTGACCTAGCTGTTGAGCCTGTTATGCCAGTTGCTGAGACTGCTGGGCAACAACGCTGGTTAGATCCGCCACACTGGGCAACGGCACCTTGGCGGGATCCATGGCCGGATCTTACTGTAACGCACAGAGTTAGTGGATCTGCTGGACCACCGCAAGCAATGGTGAAAGCCCACGCCAGGGAGCGGAGTCTAAGTAGAACCCGGTTTTCACCAGAGCCCCCAGGAAACTACCAGGTCACTTCCACTGGCAGGACTTGCTTGCGGTGGCGGCCAAGGATAAGCGTGGAACAGAATAGTTAGGCAGAGTCGTAGTCGGGGCTAGGCGGTAGGTCAGGGCAGACGGCAGAGGTTCGTGGACGAGAGACAGAAGCAAGGCGGTACGGTAAACAGGAATCACGGACGAGGCAGAGAACGCTTTCACAATAGGCTATGAGGACACTAAAGATCCGGCAGAGAACTGCCGGAGGAAGAGCCCTTATATAGGGTCAGCGGCTTGCAACAGCCAATTACCAGCGCGCTGGCCCTTTAAATCTGAAGAAGCCGGCGCGCGCCCTAGGGAGCGGAGATGCATGCTCCGGCCGGCACTAGGAAGGCAGGGAGTCAGGAGCGCGGGTGGGTAAGTCACAGAACTCCAGTGGACGAGTGTACCCATGGCCCGGCACACGGACCGCGGAGCCACTCACTCCCTGCACCGGAGGGACCGAATAAGGACGGATGCGCTTGCAACCTGCCCCACGGGCTGCGGTGCCATCCGTGACAGAAAGTTTTGTACCAAATAACACGTGATAGTAATAAAATATTTGTATGCTAATTAAGATAGAGAAATGCCCTCAACTATGGGTATAAATAGAGGATGATTAGGTCAATAAATTATGCTTCTACCCAGAATCATTTTATCTGTGTTTGAATGCATCCATCCACGGTCCGTACTGTTTCATCAAATTTGGCTACAATCCAATATACCTGAGTGTCCCGTTGTAGACCACCCTAACATCAGTCAACTGATATATTCATTGAAATCTCTAAATAATAACCAACAGTGCCAAATACTGAAAAATAAGAAGGACTTTTGAGCTGTAATTGCACTGACTGCCCCAAATTTTAAACCAAGAACAAAAATGTGTATTCTGACTCCATATCTGACAGCAAGTGTTTGAAATTCATCAGGCCCATGTGGTAATGAAAGTCTGGATTGAACTTTAAGAACTTACTTCAGAATCTTGTCAGACCCGTGTCAACTCAACTGCTCCGGCGTGTATGAAGAAAGCAACAGGAGTTTATTTCCCGGCTGAATCTTGTAGCTTAACACCAAAAGTAGTAGGTGAAAAGATGATTAACTTTAACAGAGTTGGTGCAGAGGATGAGGAATACAGTGCTTGACTGAGACAGAAAGATAGAGAATGCTAGGAGAAGGGAGGAGCTGAATACCTCAGAGCACACATACAGGAAGATGAGAGGGACAAACTTAAGACAATGCAAAGCAGTAATAGAAATTACAATACTGATTATGAACCATGAAGTCGTGGGACATGACACTCCCCGTCTGAAATCTTTAGATTTCACTATAATATAATATAACAAATGTTCTCTGAACCTGTAAGAAAGAGAAAAACATGCAAAATATCAAACAGTTAAAGTCTAGAAATATTCTATAACAAATACCATTCCGAAGAAAGTAATCCAATGGGAAACCCATCTTCGGATTGGGGAAGCCGCAAGATGCCAACACTTCCACCAACCCATAGTAAATCCAGTGGTAGATGTTATAGGAATGGTACAGCTGACAGTTCCTGATAGTACACATCCTTCTTCAGGTGTCAGCCTCCTTTAGCCACCTTAACCTCCACTTTGTGAGTCTTTCCATCGTGAGAAACGCTGAAAGCGGTATGTCTTGAGCCTTAGTTTAGGAACCACTGTGGTATAGAGCGTAGAACTTGTCGGCCGAATCTCCTTGTCAGATTCAGTCTCCACCAAATCAAGACTTGCATCAGTAGGTAGTGAGCCAGAGTCCTGAAACAAGAAACTTGGAGGAGTCATGTGGTCAATGAGACCTGAAGCAGGAGAACATCTTGTTCCGCGATGAGTTGGATTGAGGTCTGTAGAGATGTTTATGACTTCAGCAATTTCTACTGCTGGGACAGCTTCGCAATGTTCGAGTCTTGGAACAGAATGCGCAGGTTTTGGAACTAGCTTGGCTTTACCTAGGAGAAATCCACAGTGTGGCTTACTGTCCTCTCCAGACATCCTCAGGTAGGCTACTGCAGCTATGGCTTCCATGGATGCAATCCGGAAGACATGAAATTCTTTCCTAACGCAGCTGTTAAAGGGAATGGGAACGTAACAAAATGGGACCCGAAGTTGCTCCAAATTTT